>SGPL01000178.1:0-57546 GCA_004802705.1 Bondarzewia mesenterica
CTATTTTGCATAAAATTCTCATTTTATTGACTGAGATGTCTCATCGACACATAGATTTCTCAGCATCAGGGTTAAACTAAATATCTCACTAGCTAAAAGCTTTCACCATCAGGCATTGACTGGATCTTATTGTTAGTCAAGATCTTTTACCATTGAGCATAGAGCTGCTATTTTGATAACCAAAAATATTCAGTGTGGGGAGAGAATTAACATTTTAAAAACCTCAGCTGAATGATTAAAGATAGCCAATAGCAAGCAAGCTATTATCAAAGCAGATGTACATGCTCTTTCCTTACAGGTAATCTTAATGAACTTCATTATAGACCTCTCTCTATTAAAAGAATTTAACTTAATATCAGTCTTTATAGACTATAATATGTTAAGAGGAGTGGTCTTCATACTCTATCATAAGATTATAATAGCAGGAGGAATGGCCAACTTCTACCAAAACTATGTCTAGAGATACTATGGCTTACTAAGGAAGGTGATATCATATCAGTGCCCTCAATATGCCTTAAAAGTTATGCAAGAACTTTGCACAAAGCTAAAAATTAAATAGATAATATCAATGGCTTATCACTTATAATCTAATGGATAGACAAAGCAGACAAAGCAATTACTAGAATAACTTTTATGCATTTTTTGCAACTTTCAAAGTAATAACTGGGCAGATCTACTACTATTTTTGCTAAGTTTGCTCACAACTCGACTGCTCATTCATTAATAAAAAAAAAGCTCCATTTGAATTGATCATAGAATATATCCTATAGTTTTTATTAGAGGTATTAAAGAGTGCTGTGCTCCTCATAGTCTCTCAAAGACTGAAACAGTTGGAAGAGATTCAGAAGGACATTATTGCATCTCATAACTTAACAGCTCAAGTTATAGTGTGAAAAAGGCTGAAGATGAGCTGAGAGTACAAGAAAAGTGATGAGCCTATTCAGTCCCTTATTATCATCTAGCATGGTCTCACTAAACTTGTGTTTTTGATGATTGAGATGACACAGTAGATCTTGGCCTAGATGAGGGCACAGATCATCTTATACAAGTCAGCTGAAATTCATCAGTGACTAATAGTAATAGGTGAGCTCAGCAGTATATAGGCTAGTTTATGACCATCAGCTATAGCTGGGCCCAATAAGATATAATATACTATTAAGATCACTAGTGAGCATCTAAGACTACTGGGCTTAGCAAAATATAATATACTATTGGGCTCACTGGAGAGCATCTGAGGCTGCTGGGCCTAGCTCAATACATTGGGCTTGCTAGTGAGCATTGAAGACCTCTGAGCCCAACTACATATAATATACTACCATTCTCATCGATGAGCATTTGAAATAGTTGGGCCTAGCTCAATACAATATACTATTGCCTACCAGCAAGCATCTGAAGCTACTAAGCCCAGCTCAATACAATACACTTACATGCTTACTAGTGAGTATCTAATACCACTAGGCTAAGCTAAATACAATATACTACTGTGCTCACCATCAAGCATCTGACACCAATAGGCTCAGTTAAATATAATATACTGTCATGCTCATCAATGAGCATCTGAAACTACTGGGCCTAACTCAATATACAATACTATTGGGCTTACCAATAAGTATTTGATACTATTGGGCTCAGCTCACTACACTATACTACTGAGCTCACTGACAAGCATTTGAGATAATTGAGTCAAGCTAAATATAATACACTGTTATGCTCATCAGTAAACATTTGACACTGATGGGCCTAGTTAAATACAATATACTTCAGTGCTCACTAGTGAGCATTTGAGACAGTTGGGCCCAACTAAATAAAATATATACTACTAGGCTCACTAGTAATCATTTGAGATAGCTGGGCCTAGCTAAATAAAATATATACTATTGAGCTCATCAGTGAGAGTCTGACACCATTGGATCTAACTAAATGTAATATACTATTGTGCTCACCAGTGAGCATTTAAGATAGTTGGGCCCAGCTAAATATAATATACTACTGCCTGCTAGTGAGCATTCGAGGCTGCTGGGCCTAGCTTAATACACTATACTACTGGGCTCACTAGCGAGCATTTGAAACCTCTAGGCCCAGCTATATGTAATATACTACTGTGCTCACCAATAAACATCTGAGGCTGCTGAGCCTAGCTCAATACATCATACTGCTGTGCTCATTGATAAGTATTTGAGACTGCTAGGTCCAACTCAATATACTATATAACTGTGCTCACTGGTGAGCATCCAGTACTACTGAGTCCAGCAAAATACAACATATACTACTATGCTCATTGATAAGCATTTAAGACAATTGGGTCTAACTAAATATAATATGCTACTGTCTATTAGTGAGCATCTAAGGCTGCTAGGCCCAGCTTAATACACTATACTATTCATACTATTAGGCTCACTAGTAAACATTTGAGGCCTCTAGGTCCAGCTACATATAATATACTACTATGCTCACCAGCAAACATCCAAGACTACTAGGCTCAGCTCAATATACCATACTATTGTGTTCACTAGCAAGCATCTGAGACTGCTGGGCCCAGCTCAATACAACATATAATACTATACTCACTGGTAATCATTTTAGACTATTGGGCCTAGTAGAATCTAACATATGCTATTATGCTCACTGGCGAGCATCTCAGACTCTTGCACCCTACAACACACAAGAGCAAGGATAATATTTCACATAACACAATAGCTATCTAACTACAGCATGTAGTATTGTGAAGTATATCTATATGATATACCTCATCCTTTGCAACTGATTGACCATCTGCCACTGATATTCTGCAATCTCATACAACTAGTGCAACTCATCATGTGCTGCATAAACTGCCTCCTGCTCCATCCTATTCACCTGCATAGATTGATTCTCTCTAATTAAGAAAATGTAAATAAAGCTAATAAAAGAAAATAATTAACTCACCAGCATATTCCTATCTAGTCAGTGATAATCAGTGACTAATAACATCAATGAGATTCTAATGACAGATGTTGCTGGTAAATTATCTACAAAAGGTATTATCAGAATGTCAGTAAAACAACTACAACTTTAGAAGAAAAAAAACATACCCAATGCATTTCTATCAGTGACAGCTGCCACTAGTAAACCATCATCAGAATTTAAGATATGGACATCAATAAAACAGAATACTACAAGTGATGAATCTACCAAATCTCTTGACTGAATAAATAATGAGCAATTAATTTGCCATTGAATCACAAAAGAAAACATACCAAGCATGTTTAAGGCCTCTTGCTCACTGATAGTCAGTAGCAGAATCAATCTGTGTAGGAATGGGTATCTCTTTCACATCATCAGCCAGATGATAGCTATTATTTATTGGCTCATCTGAATAGATTCAAGAAGTAAAGAATGTATAAAAGAAGAAAATAAGACTTATACTAAAATTAAAGCTAGCTATCAAGATACCCTTTATCACTAAATTAGTGTAGTCTATTATTCACTAGTGTGAACAAGGTGAGTTGTAAAAATAAAGATAATGACTCACTTTAGTTTCTAAGGTATTGATTTAAAAGTAGGAGGTGAAATTTAAAAGTAGAGAGGGAGAAAGGAGAAAGAAGTGAGGATGACGAGAGCACTGATTGGCATCACTAGTAGCCAAAATATAATTTAATTGATGAGGTAATATAGATGCAGTAGAAGATCAAATTATAAACATGCATTAATGGGCACTAATTATTAAGCATATTCATGATGCTACTTCATGCTTTATCTTTTTGATACAACCTTGAATTTTTTACTTCCTTTTTTAGCTCTATTCAAATGTCCACATCTTAGCCTCAAATATATCTCTTGATTAGCTATATCATGATGGTGCTCACCCTCACAGCAATTCTGCCCTCAATGAGGTGGACTTCACTAAGAAATTTAGTGCAAAGATAGTAAACACTTTTTTTTTTATTCTTTGAATACTTTGATTGTTCTGTTATAAATGCAAATTATTAACCTTCAAAGGCAGGCATCACAAGTAAGCATTAAACTTCACCTCTCTCACATCATCATCAATATTGTCATAAAATTTAAGATTACTGAATATGCCTAGCATGCCATTAACTTAGACTCTATCTGCCTTAATAATGAATGTATCATTTATAGTAAACATTACGATCAGTGGGCAATGACACCTGACATCCCCATAGACTTGAGAGATAATTAGTGGTAGAAAAGTGTATTATTGTTTTTTAATTCTCTCTATATCTTACTCAAGAATGAACAGATTATTCTTCCACTCCTTTCTCCTCCTAAGTGACCTCAAGCTAGAACTTGCAGATTTATCATCATTCACTGAGAAAACAGCAATAGCAGATGATACCTTCTATTCAAAACTCCACTGCCTCTTTGAAGTAAAAGAATGAAAGGAGATAAAGAGAGCAGTGGCAGTTAAAGTGAGTAAGCCTATATCAATTAATGATAGTTCAGCTGACAGACTATTTGAGATAGAGGTGAAGATAGAGAAAGGCAAAAGGAAAGCCATCAGTAGCATTAGTGAGAATACAGTGATGGTAATAAGATGGTGGGTATGAATAAGAGGAAGATGAGGCTAGTAAAGAGCAAAGTGATAGTAGAGAGCACAGATGATGAAGTCAAGATGGTCAAGCCTTTAGTAAAGAAGAAGATGAGTACCTCCATGGAACTCATTTGATTACTTACCAAGTCTAAATAGAAGATGGCCATCAAGCAGAAGCAGCTAGAAAGGATAGTGAGCAAGGCTAAGCCAACTTATAGTTAGAACAACAACAATGAGTCTGACTAGGTGCATGAGGAGGATGGCTCATGCTTCAATTGCCACAAGTTTGAGTCCAAATATTACTTTAACAAGTATGCTACCTGCAAGCCTTGCCACAAGTGCAAGATAAAATTCACTAAGTTGATGGGTTGAGCACAGAAGGATAGAGAGGAGGCTGTGTGCAAACACCCTCCCCCTCATGCTATCAATCAGGCTATTGACTTGGTGGTCATGTTTTCACTAGAGGCTAAATTCAGCTGTATTTAGTGAGGGACTATGAAGGTAAAGGAGACCCCATTATCATCGCAAACTCACAAGGCAATCCCAAACAACAAACAAGGACTTCCTCTCACTAAGAACAGGCAGGCATCAGTGAGTAGCTCGTACTCCAAGACCTTAGTTAGGCCAAGGAAAGGTAAGTCTTATAGTCTCTAATTATGCATCTCAATACTAATAGTAGCAATAGTAGAGGTATTAATCACCCCTGGGGCTTTACAGCTCTCTCTTGTTCAATGACATTATCACTAGCAAAGCTTAAGAAGAAGGAGAAGATCTTTATTCCTAAGATATCCATCTCTGCTGTCACTGATAAACCTCATCCTACTATTGCTCCAATGACTCCTGCTAACAGCTTGACTATTTTGCTTTGCTAGCTGCTATTGTCCCCACCTTCATCATCACTACTGCTGCCCAGCTCATCCTCTTGTCATTGATCAAGAAGCTAAATGACATAATTCACTTCATCTAGAAGGTGATCGACTAGGTCAAACAGCAATAGGCTGAGATAGATGCTCATTATAATGCCATCATCAGCAAGATTCTCTACTGTCTAGAGCAACTGAAAGTAAAGGTCAATGCACAACCCTTAAATATGGCTACCAAGAGCAAAGCAGAGGGATGGACTATAAGCAATAATATTAGTAATATTCAAAACATGGATATTGTTATCTATATGACACCTCCAGTCTCATCTATAGTTATTACCTATACCCTCCTGTCTCGACTGACTATCTCTCTAGCATGCCAGTCTTTCTCTTCATCAAAGGCAATGCCTGATAAGCAGACTTTATTGATCAGTAATGTGGCCTTACTACTACCTCCCCCTTTATCTCCTCACCCCCTACTCAATCCCTCACTATCACCCTCTAGCAATCCTATGACTCTACCATCAAAATTGCCACTTGCCAAGTTAATACTATTTGAGCTTAAAATAATAAGGCTGTTGAGTTTTAAATAGATGATTAAGGTGAAGAAGCATGCCTCTGATGAGGACGTGGATGTCAAAGAGTCAGTTAATAATGATAGGTCAACTCAACTGAGAATTAGCTTGAAGAGTAGAGCTGATGCCTCTTTTGTTATATATACAATAATTATTTCTAGTTTTTTTTTTGTATTTTAATCTCATCTGTGTGAAATGTAATCTCGTATTATATAAAAACACTTTGGAGTGATATTGAAGCAATTAAAAAAAAAGGACAAATAAAACAAAAGAAATAACTTAAAATCATCGCTGCTGAAAAAACACCAAGGTCATCATTGTCAATGCTGCCAATGATGCTAGTTAAAGTCTGCATCACTCGCTCAGCAAGAGAAAATCTTCAGATAATTTTATCTAGTATATTTGTAAGATATCCTGATAAAATAATCTTATTATTAAAATGCACAGTAGTCAACTAGTATTAGACCTTAGATTTAATACTAGTTTCATGGTGTGCAAATTGGAGCATGCTAGAGTTGCGTAGGGGGCACATGACCAATCAAATGGACATAAGATGAGCATGTCACACATCAATGATCAGACACATGAGTGCTTCTCCTCCTTTGCAATCTAGTTAGCCACGAGCTGCCTGCGTGCACATGAGGACCTGAGCAAAACCCCTAAAAGTGACCCAAACTGAGTGCAAATTAAGGACTTGAGCCACCACCCATAGAGCACAGCTCACTACCTCAAGTTCTGTGGAACTTGAGAACCCCACACTAGAGTGAGCACCCTTTCTTAAAAAAATAGATAAATTCAGTGCTACAATAATAGTAAATTTTTATCTGCTAGATCATATAGTATGACAATTATTGTGAGAGACAGACTGGGAAAAATCTTCCATGGCCGAAAATATACACTCTATAAATCAATTGAGTAGCAGGCATGAGAGATAAAAAAAGGTATGATCATCTCTACCTTATGCCAATATACTAAGAAAGCATCTGATCGCCAACGTCCTTGTTAAGTGACCACTTGTGGAGGAGTACCTTTCATTAATAGTTCAGAGGCTCCACTGATTTAAAAACTGTAGCCACTGCATAGTTCATCAAGTCTCGTGGCTGCCCATATCATATTGCATCTAGTCAGAAACCAGCTCTTAGTCATGGGGGATCACGATGAGTTATTTTTGAACGTGAATAGGGGTGCATTATTTGATAAATCTGTGTTGCAGGTAATATGCCAACAAAAAGCTGTAAGTGGTAATGTTACATCTTTGATATGTGTGATCATGATATCCGTGCCATCTCTCCCTGTCATCTTTGAGTAGGGGATATGGAAGGAGAGGAATTTTGCTCCATTTTGGGCTTTACTCTCAGTTTGTCTTGCTGATCATACAATGTGTTTTTGTGGATCAAAATCTTTTTCACTGCTAGTAATGATCAGCTCTCCTAATCTGGAGATTCATTTTTTTAGTTGGAACAGAGTGAGGGAAAGGAAATAATAAACAAATTTTTAACATACTGATAGTAGGCCCAAAATGTAACTGCTGCAGTTGCCCAAACTGCTGCATCAAAAGAGTTGTCGAGGTTTAGTCCTCTCAATAGCACCATCAAATGCTCGTAAGTGACTAGTAGTCGAGGTGGGTGTTTTAATGAAAGAAGGGATAAGTTTTTGACCCTTGTGCTAGCTCTGTGTAGCTACACTCCACCCTTCCACTCAATACCATTGAGTTTATGCTAGAGCTTTAAGCTTGTGATTCAGTTTGCAGCAGAGCCCACTTTTAATGCACCACTCGAGGCAAAGCCTGCAAGTAGTGCGTTCAATGCTGGCATTCTATCTGTTTCTCTAATTTTGAATTCATCGTAATATTGAGTGAAGCAGAGCAGCTTAGCTGCATATACTTTGTGTGTTTTAGCATCCACTGATGCTAGCATGACTGCACATTTGTGTGTGAATGCCTAGTTGCTAAAAAGTGTTTGATCTGTTAAATTTTAAACTAAAGCGAAAGATGAGGTCCATTTGTCTATGCAATCTTTTGCAAGGGAGAAAGGTCTAAAGATAGAAGGGGTGTACTCACACCCCTCCTTCAGTTATCTCAGCTGTGAAATTTTTCTTATCGAGATGCACAGTGGAGCTACCAGTTGGCCACCTGAGAAGAGCATCACTGATAATGCCGCCTCAATGGAAGCACTTGAAGATGTGGGTGCTGTAGAGTAAAAGCACTTACTCATGAAAAAGGAAGAGGTTAAGCTCCTCTAGGAGCACAATGATTGAGGAGAGGAGGGAGTAACCAGTGACTGTGATTTCACGCGAGATAGGGTCCACTAGGTTGTCCTCTGAAGTTACATATTTGTAGTTGAAAATAGTGTTGATTTCCATTCTGATTGCTTTGGCATGTCAAATACATTGGTTGACCATTCAATTGCAGCTGCATCCATGCTGGAAGGCACCGATGACACCCTAGTTGTCACTACAAATCAATATCATGGTGTCATGAATACCTGTAGATTTACATGTTCGAATGGCTAGTTTAATGGTAATAGCCTCACTCCAGCCTATATCTTGTCCTACACCCTCATTTCATCCCTCCTTCTACTTCCAACCTGTGGCTAGGGAGTTGTTCCAAACTATACTGATGCCCCAGTCTGTAAAAGCATCTACTTAAATGCCCAAGTTTTGACGCAGGGCACGTATCTTAATAACATGAAAGCCTAAACCTTTTTCAAGTTCATCCAACCACCATTGGACTTCCTTCCATACTGGGGAACATATCCAACATTCTTTAGATCAACCGCAGAGAACAGATCTAAATTTGGCTATGAAGGCAGATATAGCTGTGAGGTAGAATTGCCCGTGTGGGAAAACAAAAATAACATGAATGAGTGAACTATTCAGGCTCATTGCTTTCTTCAAGATGCACCTCGCATTCTTGAACCTTACAATAAAATTATGAATTTTCTGCATGAGACGAGTGTATTTTTTGTCAGTAAGACGTGTAGTCTTTTCAGGGATGTTCTAAAGAAATCCAATATAGGTAAATACATCATTGAATTCTTGTCCCTTTGAGGTGTGCCAAGGCACACCTAGTGGGGCAATGAGTGACTTTGCTCACTCCCTGTCATAATTATACTGAAAAATAATTGATGCATCTAGAAGCATAGCCACTGCAGATGAAAAATAAAATAATGATATATCATTTACCCATTTAAAAGATAGGCAAATGCCTGTTTCTCTCCAAATCATTATTGTCGCATCTGTGACCTCTCCTTATAGTCCAGTTGTAGACATTAGTCTAAAAGGAACAGTGTAGTCAAGGTAGTATTTGCCGCGGTGGGTGATGACAAGACATTTCTTGTCATTAGGGTGAACTAGTGTAGTTCTGAACACTTTTTCAATATCGAAGGTCACTATCTGCATGCCCAGTGGAGAAGAGGCAATTTGCAAGTATGCTGATTAACCTCATGGTCTCCCTTTGAACATATGTATGTCTATCAAGGAGTATGCCCAAATAGTGACCATATGCTCCCTGCCCAGAAGGCTGAACTCATAAGAGAATGGTACAAGGGTTTTAGTATATGCACACTATGTACGGGTGAGATCATTTGCACACTGAATGATCTGCAGGAAAAAACATGCTCTATCTTTGAGCTAGCAAGGAATTAAGGTGCCCCCACAATAGACACCTTACATAATGTATATTCGATACCCCACATAGATCGAGGATTTTTGGATAAATGAATTTACTATGTCTGCGATAATTGCAGCAGTGCCCCATTTTATGGGGTAGTCATCTGAATCAATGAGGTCATTGATGAAATATCCTCTATCTCCTTCAAAGGAGATATTGTGCACAATCCATCTTTTAATATTGTGGTCATTATTTTTTGTCACAATGACATGAACTGGGCAGGCTGCAAAGTTGCCCCCATATAGTTCAGCCATTTCTTCTTTGGTATAAGGGCCATCCATTCATCCTGCTCATATTTCATCTTTGAAGTATTCATCAATCTAGACATCATCATCTGATGGTTGATATAGGGGAATAATTAAGTCTACAAGGAACAAATTTAGCAAGCTGATGTAAAAACTATTGGTGATGCTGTCTACTAGAAAAGGGAACTGATTAATGAGATTAAAATTTTCAAGATAAATGTCAAAGGTGCCAGCATTATAAGGAGTAATGACTCGATTCAAAATCAGGTAAGGGGAAGATAAGATCATCAAAAGTGAGATGAGATTGAGTTTTTTAGGAATAGAGTGTGTATCAAAAGGAATATGAAGTCGATACAGCATTGGTTGTGTTTCTGGATCAAAGACAGGCATCTTCAGCCGCGTAATGTGAATTTCCTCTACACAGGGAGCAACTGTGCTGAGCCTTAGTATGGTGTAGCTCATTGCAGCTATCTAGTCCATGAAGGTTGAACTAGACACAGTATTCAATTTTGTCATCTTTGGCACAGACAATCCTTAAATTCTGTCTATCCTATTTTGACCAAGTGGGTCTACCTTTTTTGTTGAGTTTTACACTGCATTTTCTAGCTGTGTGCCCAGTGATACCACAGATAAGGCAAATCCTGCCCACCAGTCTTGAGGAATTGCCTGCCAAAAAGGGTTTGAAAGANTTANTTCTGGAGTCTCATCTATCCTGACTACCATAGGGATGGTGTCTTCTNTTAGAAAAGGAGCAATCTCAGACAAGACCTCTGCTAAATCTATTTTGCTTTTTCATCTCATCGAGCTACCTTTATATATCTTTCTTCTGTCAAGTTATACATGTGCTTTCGAGCAGTATCTGCNATTTGTCCTCATTGTGAGGGAAAGGATCAGTGTAATATTTGATCTGCTGCTTGATGTCAAAATCTCAGATGGCTTAGAACTCATCATCAAAATATGTAAGGCCGGAGAGAGTTTCGAAGTGGCATGTCCAACANGCTTAGACCTTGCTGTCAGCNGTGAGTTCTAAAAATTTCTGACAGTTACCCCATGCCTATCTCCATTGGTCTGTAGANAGTTTATTTTCATCACTGAATGNGAATGGATCGAGGAGCATNAGATTTTTGCCTTCGACCGGCATCTTCTTTTTGAATCCTGTAGCTTTTACTTATAATTCACCTAGCTTTTCATTCATGAACATAGAAAGGGATGCATATATGCNATGGCTNGCCATAGTTAAGATGTCCAGGTGAATTCCATAATGTTAGTCATATGAGGCTTTGGCAATCTCTTTCTTTGTCNAGAAAATCAAGATGCATTTTTCTGATGCCGATCNAGTTGCTTCTGCCAAGGTGATCTTCTCAGTGTTAGAGGCCGATCCATTAGATCTGCTGGCCATTGANCTTTCTCTGGCTTCTAATTCATTTGCCATTTTGAAGAAGCTGTCTTTTTTAGAAGGGGAGAGATTTCTGATCAACTTCACTATGTCTTCTACTACTTTTTCTGAAGTTGATGGAAGAAGCAGTGAGGTNGATGTTGGAGGAGGCAGTGTNTGCCTTTGATCCAAAGCATGATGCTGGGTGCCAGTATTGCTCTCACTGCCATTATCAGTGCTGTCTTTGTCGACTCTTCTTAAGGTCACCTGCAGATTCATTCTNGCAGGGGTAACTATTTGACCAGATGGTAAGTTCAACATTTTTGTGAGAAGAAAAACCAATTGTATGCATGCTAAAGATCGAAAAAAAGTGCTGCNGATATATACTATCTGAGGGAGATAGAAGCAAAAGGCATGGGAAGATTTCCTTTCCACGCTCTACAATCTCTGTCCCTTACTCGTGCGTTGACCACTCAATTGTCGTTCATGGCTTGCCTCGTTCTGAACTCTACCTTATCTAGCCTATGCAATATCTTTTCATTTCACAAGCTCAACTTGTAGTTATTGCTGTATATGACTATCTACCAGTGATNAAAGCTAGCCCAAATNTTAATAAAAGGATACTTCATTCTCTACAATTACTTATCTTTTTTCCTTGAAGTTTGTAGCTGCTGAATGAGATCAGGTTTTTATCACTAGTAGACTCACTTTATGAGCTCTTTATCTCCTNGATAATTCAGCTTCTACTTGAAGTTACACTTANCACAACATATTNGCAAAATTGTATACACATACTGGCTAATAGACTCACCGACATGTTCCTGAGCCTTTAGTTAATTTAACCTCCTTCTTGCCCCTAGAAGTTTTTACTAAAAATACATCAGCAACTGTCTTGCATTACTTTACTGATCACTCCTTAGCACTAGCCAATGCCTTTACTGAAGGCTTTCTCTTCCATCAAATATTAACCTCTAGCAATACTTCAGGGAGGCTATTGATCTCTATGTCTTNTTTTACATCNNAGAAGGTATCTTAGTGCATGTTCATNAGTGGATAGTTATTCCTTTTGATTCAATCAATATATCTTTTTTTATAACCTTNATTGTCACAGACCTGATCAGTAGTAACACATTGATTGGATGTTTGACTGACTCAGTGATAAATGTTTCATTATCATCAATATTTACCATGGGTAGTAAAATAGCATCTAGAATTAGAGAATCTTAGTGGTAGACCTCACTATCTCTTATAATCTCAAGGACTGCCTAGTGTGTGATCTACCATACTATTAAGTTAGGAAGAGAAATGTTAAAATACTTAAATATNAGTTTANTAGATAATCTCTATTGTCAGCTGTTAGATTTGATGAAAAGGACCTGAAGATAGTAAGAGGCTCTATCAGAAGGGAATTCTCCTCACTAANATCATGATCTTGTTCACCATTAGTGGTNTTTTTCTTAGTGATACTAAGAATCTCCTTAGGGATACTAGGATCTTGCTCACTAACTTTTGCACTCTCCTNTATAATGTTAGTATCTCCATTATTATTCTTTGAGGAGTCATCATGTTCTAGAGTACAAGTCATCATTATATTTGCTGTGAGTGTAAGGTCACTTTATTATGTCACTAGTAAGAACTGTTCTTGCTGCTTTAAGCTGTCCCTAGAGATTCAACCAATACAAGATCTCAGCCAGCTTAAAGATTATTTTGTTTTTCATCTCCTTNAGTTCCACAATNACTGGCTGATTTTNCTGTATATTATGTTGACCCTGAGAAGATGTCTTTGGTATAGCATTAGTGACTTTAGNAATCTTGATGGACACTTTTATAATGAGGGAGTCNCATGCTGCAAAGTTCATCTGTGTTGTTAGCACATAGAATGGAATCTTACTATCAGTGATAGTGATAGTGTCAGCACTAGGATCCTCATGAAACTGAGCTTAGTGGCTNTTATTCAATAGCATGCTGATAGTGAGTGCGATAATNTAGAGATTTTACTTGGATAGCAACTCTCCATTATCATCTAGATAGGGATTTTTAGCAAGCCATATGTTGAGTATTTCCTCACCCTCCATCAAAGTATGGACTAACTCGAGAGGTATNGGCTGTTGTACTTCCAGTTGCACCACTGGGGAATCTTCTCATTGTCANCAAATAGACAGTTAACCTGGGCATAAATTAGCAGTGTTTCTCTCATATTCAGATAGTTATACCTTCAGCACTAAAATGACCTTCAGCATTCTCTGATACTTAGCTTGACCACTGAAGTTGAGCAAGAAGCTCATTTTGCTGAGGTCTAACTTATTTAAGCTCAATACAAATGAGATGGTCAAATTAATTACTATCAGATCAGTGAGCAGTTGGTCAATAATAGTCTGCCAGGTCTGTGATACCTCTTCAGATACTTTCTCCTCATCATCACTATCACTATCAGTCTTATCTCCCATCAGTTCCTGNAGCTGAGAATTGAAGTTTTTCTCAGCCTTTTTTTATTGTCACTAAGCTATCCTCTATCCCTTCAGAGGAAGAGATGGCCCTCTCTTTGCCTTTGACTGACCTTACTGTCATNACCATCATCATTACCTTTACAGTCTAGGCCTTAACTTTAAGTGGTCTTCTTTTTTGTGATTGTCACTATCACTGACTAAATCCTCTTATTGGAGCCTTGATAGGCCTTGAACATGACAAGCTCCTTGCCATCATCTTGGTAATCATACCAGAAGTTCACCAACTGTATGATGTTTTTTTAAATCAGCTTAGAAGGATTCATCATCACAAAGTCTTCAGAAAAATGCTCATCAGCGATGTAGTCTCCTCACTGATCCTTTAACTCCCCTCAAGGGACAGANNCCTTTGGATTTCTGCTGGCCTGCTTTATATGATTATCAATATATAACATTGATTATGTGTAATTTCTACATGCTATATGTAGTGGTCATTATAGCCCTTATTAAGCCCTTTATGTAATTTAGGTCAAAGACCTTATTCGTCTCCAATAATAGCAATATCACTCTGCTATCCTCAGTGGTCACTAATTTAAGCATTGGCTTTCTCTTCTGCTTTGACTTTACATCCTCTTTGGCTTTCTCCTCACCATTAGTTGTATCTATTGCATATATTAGCAGCAGCCTAACATGGACAATCTAAAGACTACTTACTGAATACCTTGTTGATATACTCAGCCCATTCTTTTATAATCTCACTGATCATCTAGTCTAGTTATAACTTTGTGAAGGTGATTGACTCATTGTCCTCATTATAGTTATNATTGTAAAAACTATTGACATTTAGTTGTCACTAACAATGCCACTGACAGTGCACTTANTAAGCAAAGACTAACTTGCCATCTTTTAGCACTGTCACTGACAAGACGAATACCCTCATGTTCAGCTGCCTAAATATTTAGCCTACAAATGCCTTTACATATTGATTNGCNTTCTCGATAAATCTTTAATATTATCAATAGCTGTCTGAGCTATGCTAAAAAGCTCACTCACTTATTTTATCTTTTGGCTAGTGGATGGGTGGCATTTCACTTGTTGGTGCACTTTTANAACTCAGCTATATTCTCCTCAGTCACCAACTTCTTCATAGCCCTCACCTCCTCTTAATAATGTGAGATGTAGTTTCTAAAATTCTGCAGTAAAGCTTCATGATACTCTCAGATGTGCATCTCAATCTTCTTCCTTTTCATGGACTTAAATACCTCCAGTTGAGTCTATTAGCAAATATAAGTAATCTTATCCTTCTTGTTTACCTTCAGAAGCTTTGATTGAAAATAGTTGTATATAGACTGCTGGCAGTGAGTGTAACNCTATCCCTAGATAAACTAAATTACTGACCTTTTAAACCTTAGAGATATACTGTGCTCACCTGAGAGGCTGTAGTAAGATGTTNTTCTTTAGCCTGTCAGCAGTGATCAAAGAAGACTAACTGTATTTGAATTTCTTTTGATTGCTTATTGAAGCCTTTTATTAGGCATCTCAACTATTTTAGAATTTTTTTTTTAGTATCATTAAAGATGAAGGCTAAGCTATCCATTTAAGACAAGGTGTCAAAAAGAGGATTAATACAACTAATGGTCAGAGAAAAGAATAGATTTTCATCCTCTAGTCTTAAAAAAAAAAAATTAGCTTGAATACAACTGATGTTCCCAATTTAATCTCTAATATATTGTAAAAGCCAGAATCATTGTGTAATCTAATCNTCTAATTATGAACATGCATTTCTCTCATTGNCGGTGTCGACAAAGTCAGTGGCAGCATCAAGGAGAGGAATATTTATAATATAGCTGGACTGTCCATAATTTTACTATATCAGCCAAATCTAGTGTGTATACATAGTAACTATCTTCATTATACATCCCACCTTTGTCATAAACTACCACTCATAATATGTCCAAACTTTATCTATAGCTGGTCAAGAAGAAAACCATCGTGAGAGTACAGTTANATATTCATTTGCACTTCATTTTGTAAACTAAAATCCTTATTTTATCTTTGATAACCTTTCACCNGAGATTATTTATTTTGAAGATTGACAGAACTGTGTCATGATATATGTGAGATGTGGTCAGATGAGTAAAATTTATCTTTAAAGGCAGAATTGAACATATTTCTTTCAAACTTAGACTATTCAGCTCTTAGCAGAATGATGATAATTTATAAATAAATTATGCATTCCTTACACATNGCATCTCTTTATATTAGATAATNAAGAATAATAATGACATTTTTATTTTTGCAAAGTGAAGAGATGGTGTAGCAAGCTACTAGCAGATGCAATTCTTAGTATGACTCCCTCACACTAATCCCTCTGCATCTTCAAGTCCCAAGCAAACATTATCTTTAGTTCTCACATATAATTTCTCATCTTCCACCATCTCCACTTTGTATTATGAGAAACACAATGAGAGATTNGTCTGTGAAAATAGCTAAATGTTATAATCACTGCAGTTGCCACATGAAACTATGAGTGGCTTGCAAGCTCAACACACTCATNATTGCACATAGCTACTATGCTCATGGCATTGAGGCCTATTGCATGATAAATTGAGATCAAGAAAATAAATTGCAGCTATTTGAGTACCCACTGAGTAATAAGTTCTCATACTCACTGAGAAGGCACTAATTTTAATGCTAAGTGGCAATGTTTGTCTAATCTTATAAAGTGGCCAATATTAGTTTCTGACTAGCTTATTATCTATTTACATTTTTGCTACTTCAATCACGCTCTCTCACCCTTATATCTNAGATTAATGATAGTCAGAAGCCAATGGATTTCACACTGAGGAAGATAGAGAAGTTTGCTGACTACATGTAACAAGANCTGCATGATAAACTTGTCAGTCAGTGGCTGCTAGGCATGATCTCACTAAAGATAATAACATCACTATTAACTGTTTAGCAACTGTTTGAATATAACAGAATAACTGACATCATTATNATGGTGATGGCATCACAAAGTGAATGAAACCCTTAATATTTATATTTTTCATATTGAGCTATTCTAGTCAAAGTAAACTAAGACCTTTAGCGATATACCAGTCAAGTTCATGCTAAAGTATGCATTCCTGATGAGGGTGTTGAGGCTGTATTAGAGAATAGGTACTCACTGTTAAATGAAAGCNCAGGGCTACTTTATGAATCATCAGCAATGATTGTAGACTATGACAACATTATCAGGTTGTGATATTTGCTAAGGATCTTTATATTCAAATGGCAGGTATGTATTAACTAAAATTATCATTNCTGATACTTAATGAATTGAAGGGAATTATATAGGAGGTGATGATAAAGTTATCACCAATGAACAGGCTAAAGGCTGGAGGTAACTGGTAGTCTCATTTAGACTTATTTNAACTCTTATCGAGAATTACACTGGNATGGCTTTTGAAACTNTGAAGATATTGCCTAGCTAGTTTAAACAGGCACATAATGTGAGTATCTAATAGTGATATTTGGTGAGNTGGCTGACAACTATAAAAGCCTTAGATCACCTGTTGAAGCCATCAGTGAGTTTGAAAGAGAAATACTCTCAGCTGAGTTGTCAGCAATANGTCACTGAATTTACNAAATCCTCTTGCCTGCTCAGTGCCATCCTCAGTATCATTGATCTGAATTAGTATCAGTGTAGTCTTTAATTCATTTAAAAGCTCAGAGAGATTAGTGATCTCACTGAGGTCACTTATTGATAGCTGTCAGTCTTCATCNAAGTCTCGATGATTGCCCAAAGGATAACTTCATCTTACAGTGATAGACAAGTAAGGCATAAGTGGTATGATCTTTTGATTACAATNGAGCTATATTAATGCACTGTATTTGAGCTCCTCGATATCANCGTCAGATTCTAATATAACTCTGAGATAGTNATAAGGTTCTGTGAGAGCGTCTTCACTCATTCTGCCATAGATGAAGATAGAGAGAGAGTTTGTATTATATATTTTATGCATGACAATATATATGAGTATCAGGGCATCAAGGCACTAGGATAGATAGAATTGGCTAGATTTTATAAGACCTTTGGCAGTGGTGAGGATGGCATGTCTTTGTTGATGCTAGTGTCAATAAGCTGTTAATAATTATAACTTATAAATATATTATTTGACATTGCCAATCTGATATATAGAGAGTGATCACTGAATTAGTAATATATTTANATTACTGACATGATACATAGAGACAGTGATCACCGAGTCAGTGAGAAAAATATACAGATATGGTGAAATATGATTTTATTAGCTAACTCCATTATAAACATAGATATATCATACTACAATTAAAATTATATAATTTATAAAATAGTATTTTTGCAATTGGATGTCCTGCCTTCAATCTACTATATAATGAGATCAAGTAGGAGAAAACACGTGCAACCTACTATTCAGTAGGTTTAATATCAGAAGAAAAGAATTACTTGAGACATTAACACTATAAGGATCCTTATCACCAACAGTGCTGAACCTTCTTCATCAATGAAGGTTCTGCCTGGGCTTCTTCCACTCTCCAACTATGATGTTGATGCTAACATGAACATCATGATGGAAAATATTGTGATGNCATGAAGAAAAAAAAGAAAGATNAGTCATCACATGAGACATGACCAGTGAGAGATCGACTGATAGAGTCTTAAGAGTCAAAATAACTACATGTGAGATTAGATCCCCAAGATCAGTGAATACTTGAATTATCTCATGTTGATGGAATATCTATAAGCAAATAAGCAGTGTGAGCTTTGCTACATAGTGGAGGGGACTTGGTGGTGCCTTGACTGCTGTGGCTAACTAGTACTATGTACTAAATGTTGTAGGAAGAGTCATAGCTGAACACTATTTTATCAAGTAAAGCAGTGGATGAGATTTTATTTTTCCCCTGTAGGACTTCAGCAAGCAGGTGTCAGACTCCATCTCAGCCATAATGGCAATCTTTGCCCCTCCTATAAGACTTAACTAGTCAGTCAAAAAGAGTGGCCAGAAGTAGTCACTGGCATAAATAATGGGTGAGAAACTGATAAAGATAACAGTTTTTCTGTACTTGATGATAGTTTAAACTGAGCTCCAAAGGTGAACAGCTATGACTCCTTTATTATCATTATAGTAGACCATTCTGACATTTATTAAATTAGAGTTCACTGATGTTAATGTGAGGGCTCACTAATAGCTGATATTCAGCTGCTAAATATAAGACTGTATCTAATAAGCTTTAAAGATCTCTAAATAGTATTCACCTTTTAACTGCTGAATGACTTCTTGGTGGACAACCTGGAATATAAGACAATAGTGATGAGCTTTTACAGCAAGCTTCGATGAATGACTAGTAGTGCATTCTCTCACACTGTTGTGGTAGGTTTTTTATCACTGATCTATATGATAATATTTTGCTGACTATTAATTATCATCCAGGACTGATATCAAAAAGTACTGAGAGTATCTTAGCAATAGTGACATTTGAAGTTTATAAAGTGGCATGGGTTCGATTACTAGCTGGCGACACCAAATGCAGGAGAATTGGCTTTGTTCTGTTCAGCATGTCCTCAACCTAAATTTAACCTCATTGAGGACTAAAAGATAAATTTAGATCAGTAAGCCTGCTTTCTTCAATTAGGCTAATACTGAACCCCATATGGTTCTTTGTTAATGATAAGTAAAAATATATGAGAAGCTTTGTGATAGATGAGAACTTCTCAAGAGAATATCTCAAGATGAGAAATCTATGAGATGATGTGGTGCTTGCTAATGGAGCATAATACATGGTCAGTAATGCTTATTATAAAAAACACCTAGAGGAGGTCAAAGAGGCCAAAGAGGTAAGTGGATGCACTAATTGATGATATTACCTAGGGCTAACAGCAGTACAGAGATCGACATGCAGCAATCATTAGGCATTCAATCAAGCCAATGCTGACTGACACAACTTAGAGGCTACTAGCATCAGTGTCATGGCCTGTAGCATCAGTAAAAATATCTCCTATAAATAAGATCTAATCTACATAAATAAGATCTAATTCACAGAAACAATCTAATTCAGTAATTAAAATAACTACCTTTTTTTATCCTGATCTTATTTACTTCAAATAAGATTCAAATAAGAGTAATTTTAGTTTTAAATAAAAATAGTTTTATTGCAAAGTAATAATAAAATCAAATTTCACTTTTTACCTCTTTTTTATTTATCTGCTCATTATTAAATCTTAATTTATTATTCAACTCAACTTTTTTTTTTGCCCTATGCTAGATTTGAACTTACAACTTCATTCATTCATAAAGTTCTATCAAAATTAAGTGCTACTTTAATCATTACATCATGCTAGCTTATAAAATTAAAGCACATATTATAATATATAGAGTCAAATTTGACTTAAATAAATTTCTACCTCTGTCTACTAATATTGAATGATATTTTTCTTTGTTTTTACCCTTATACAATTTTACACTATGATAATGTGAATTTATTTAATAATTGGCTTGCTATTATATATCTTAAGGGTTATAGGTTATAGGTGCTTTAAAATTAGTGAAGTCAGAGATTTATTATATATTACAGCAACTATCATATAACTACTGAATAAGTTAAAAATAATTATTTTAAAATATATATTTTGAGTGTCTTTGATGTTTTACATAAAGCAATGTGAAGCAAAATCTAATAGTAATCATAGTTACAGAGACTGTTTGCAAATACATAAAACTATCTGTTAGAATATTGTATCGAGCGATGATATTTCGAGTAGATAGAGACTCTCGCAAATGCGTGAGAGTCTTTTTTTTTGCACAATATTCAATTTAAATACACAAAATTTTTTATCTACTGTACAGTACCTAAAATTTCTCAGCCATAACAACAAATAAGGAAATGTTGAAGCCTCTCCAAAATCTCACACTATCACATATTACAAGGGACATTTCTTAATGCAAATTAATTGTATTAATATAGTATTGCCTTAACTAAGGTAAAACTTTAGCACTTCAGCACTTAGGTACATACTCGAATGCTCACTGTCACTACTAATACATTGTCAATAACTACAAGTCACACTTATATTTTACAAAGCTAAAATGTAGATCAAGCAGGTGACATGGGTTATAATTTATACTATATGTCTGTATATATCTGTCATAGGGTACTCTGACCCTGCTGAACAATAAAATGGATATATATATAAATTAAAGTAAAAAAAAGGTATTATATTAATAATAGCTTAGGGTGTATAAATCTTAGATGTTATAATTATTTTTATTGTTTTATAAAAGTATAAATTGATTATATATCTAGACTTAATATGAGAATAAATTCAAATTTAACAATAATATAGTAAAAGTTGAAAAAACAGTTGAAGATTTTAAAGAAAAACAAGGTATAATAAGTAATAATAGTAGATGAGGAGGTTAAAAAAAGTTATAGGGAAAAAAAAGTTTATTATAAAAGTAGCACAGCTACTATTATAGTTAATGAGCTATAGATTATCATTACATTAGATCTTATTCACTTCAGTAATTTGACTTTCTGATTAGATGCAAT
Organism: Bondarzewia mesenterica; assembly: GCA_004802705.1. NCBI lineage: Eukaryota > Fungi > Basidiomycota > Agaricomycetes > Russulales > Bondarzewiaceae > Bondarzewia > Bondarzewia mesenterica. The sequence continues at coordinate 21,276 of SGPL01000178.1, forward strand.
TAGATCAATAAGTACTTGTTTCTACTTATTTGTATAGAGTGTTTTTGCTGATGCTATAAGACATAGCTGTTTTTATTCTAATATAGTAGTGGCTTTCAGAAGGGTGAGAGGTGAAAGGTGAAATATTATTCTCAGCAAGCATATTGGTCAGGATCTCAGGCAAATGAACATAGATTATTCCCTTAATGGGGCTCTCAAAATGCTCAATAACATATCAATAGCCCTGATCATGTATAACATCATGTGCCAATATAGGGTTCACCTTTACCAAGAGCTAGTACCTAACCATATCAGATGACTTAGAGATAGTGAAGGGCATCAGCGTGTAGCATATCCATAGCCATTAAGACTAATGCTTTTGTAGATTCTATTTAAAATTCATCAAAAGGGCAGTACAGATTGATGGAAAAGTCATAGAAATTCTTTGGGCACCTCTGAACTAGATCTCTAGCAGCACTCAGACTATGGCTACCTCTCATCAGTGAGAGACACTAGATGTCCATATCGCTGATTCTAATTAAAAAAAGTAGATTTGAATAAGTAAGAGAACCGTATATGATATCATTTACCCTTTATTAATCTATGTATTAGTCTCATCTATTTGCAGAAAGTATATAAAGATAAAGGTAGTATTCGCTAACAGTGAGAAAGCCTTTATTGAGCTAACTTTAGTAATTGATGAGACTCTGATTGCCCAATAGGGTCAACAAGAGGGGGCTGCAGCTGCTAGCTGCTAAACAAATTCAGAATAATTAGATATATATGATATCAGTAAAATAAAAAGTAAGCCAATAGTTATCCCACACTGTAGGCTATTTAACCTTAGTCAACAGTGCTTAGTAAAGTGGCTTACTAGTTGCAACTGACTGAGGCAGAAAGGCAAATGATCAAGGAGTTCTTTGAGAAACAGCAGCTTGGCTGGTGATGGGCATTAAGATCTAAGAGGCTCAGTAAATGTACGATGTTTTTTATTTCAGCTGACATCTCAAGCATTAGATTATTACTAGTTGCCTAAGTCTATTGATTATCTTGCTGATAAAGTGCTAAAGTCATGTTAAAATTAAAGATGCTCATTAGTGACTATCCAGCAAGATAGCTATATTTAACTAAGAGGCAAGATAGTATGTCAGTAGTATAGAAGACAACATGGAGTAGAGAGACATACCTGAGAATCAAATTTAAGATTCTGTATTTGATAGTGAGGAGGATGATAGTAGTAATGCAGAAGGAGAGAAACATGTGGACAAGCTAGCTGATGCTAACACTAATATAGCTGAATTTATTCTGATAGAGAAAATGTCACTGCTCCTCTCATCCACCTTTGATAAAAATATATTTACAGAACATAGATTAGAGGCCTTGATAAAGTAAGAATTAAAACTTTGAAAGGGCTAAGTGAATGATGCCCTCCATCACATCTATATCTATCTCAGTCATAAGTTCTTTCTCTTCTAGACCTCTGTCAGACAGGCTAATGGCCAAAAGAAGAAGACTTGAGTATAAAATGATATCATTGTGCTAAAGAAAAATGTTCAAGAGCAAAGGTAGATATATATAATATATCAGTAAATGATGTTCAATCTTAGGGCTGATACAGAAGTCCTAGGCATATACAAGGAATTAAATCTTAAAGATCTCAAGATGAATACAATAATCTCAAACCTACGCAAGTTAGAGCACAGGAAGGAGAGCTTGGCATGATTTTAGAATATGGACATTTGATAAGATGCTAAGCAGAGGAGATGGATGGAAAAATGTAAGTAATTTAAAAATATTCTACTGATGTTGAGTCCTCGAGTCTCCATCACTGACAGTGAACTGACCCCTCTTAATTTACAGAGTTCACTAGCTTTAGGCCAAAGCCCTTAAGGATCAGTAGAAGGAACAAGTAATTTTGCTCACTGAGGAGATGAGGTGGTCAGTGCAAGCCTTCAAGACAAAGGCTGACTTCTGCAGTTCTCTAATAGAGAGCATAGATATCAGTGAATAGCCTAACTATCATGCTTATGCTATTTAGCAGTAGGCCATGTGGAAGAGGTTTATCTTATAGGCTGAGGAAGAGTTTAGCAAGGCAAAAAAATGTAGATATTCAAGTTGATATTATTTTAATGACTACATTAAGACCTTCTCAACTTTTGTTCCAACTAGTGAATCTCTGCATGTTTATTATTGATCACCAACTTAGTGAATATCAAGGCCTACTGGGCAGTGAACAGGGCATTGTCAACTTCAGGCATGAGGTTGAAGTATGATACAATCTCAATAATGAATATTTATATTAGCATTTAATCTTATGAAGCTATTTAGCAAGAGTTCAACTTATTGAGCCAATAATGTTTTTAATGACTACTAATTTATCAGCAGTGATATTTAGAATGAGGAGGTTATTTATTGTTTAGCTCACTATATTGGGTCTAACTCAGCTTGAACTGGGGGGTATAGTATAAATTTAGGCAGTGAGACAACTACTAAATCTAGCAGCTCATTGAGTGTCTCTAAGTACTGGTGAAACAATGACTCAATATTTGCTAGCACTAAGGTACTAGTTCTACTGAGCTTTAATCTGCCTTGAATGGTTGCAAAATTGACTTAGGATGAGGTGAGTAATGGGAGTAAATGCAGATCATTCGATTAGCATATGAGCTCCTAGAGCATGCTATTGTGCTAACATTGCTTGTTATTAGCATCAGCGTCAATAAGGAAGTTTAAGACTATGTAATAAATGCAGATACTATAGGTATCTCAAAGAGCAGGGGTATAATCCCTAAGAGTAACATTTTTAGTGTTCAAGCCATAATTGATATTAAGTGTATGTTCTATGGTGGGAGTTTAGCCAAGAGAGAGCTAAAATAAGCTTAAAGATATGTCCTCAGTGATGGTGGTTGTCACAAAGGTTGATAATCATCACTGATGATCTCTAATCTTAGAAGGATATAGCTATGATTGCCAAGCAAATCACTAGCTTTTATTGGAGATATGCATTTGATCACTGAGGATATTTTTGACTTTTAATCAGGTGTAAAATTTATTACTGAGGAGATTGATTGCTTTCCTTAAAAACATCAAATCCATCACGAATAACTCTCTATTTAGTCACTGAACACACTGATAGAAATCACTTGTAATTGTTTTTACTAAACCCTTCTTGACTCTATTTATCCTTATTTAAACCATATTTTATAGCTAAAGTGTACTTTATTTTATTTCTTCATACCTTACCACCATTGTATTGTCCATTCTGGACAACAAACCTACTTTCATCTGTCACCTCTTCTTTATCGACATCAAGAGTAAAGTGATATGTACATTCAGTTTATATTTTCATTTCTTTTATTAAATTATTTATAGAATGCTACTACAATAATAATTAGCTATCTAAAGCTTATTAGCTGTCCCTTCACCTATCTCAAAAACATCAAGATAGTAGTGGCATGGGTTACAAGATATCAAAGATACTATGCTATCAGACTTATTAGTGTCCATAATTTTGCCGACATAATAAATTTGAACCTATATATCAATATGAATATTGATATCCCTATATGGTAAAAGACTACATCGAAAATTGAGATTTTAGGGCTAACACACTCATATAATATGACAATTCATGAATTAGTGAGTTGTTATCTTGCATAGATGTACAATGCATTAATATTCATCTCTTATAGCCTCTATTAGTAGAGCTCTCAGCTAGCTCAGAAATATTAGTGAGCATATCAGCATCAGTGAGCACAGCAGTCATAGTGTCATTAGTGAGTACAATAACCCCTTAGTGGCATTCTACCAGTCAGGCTAGTAAAGTAGAGAGGAAGCATTTATGAGAGGAGAGCGAGGTAGTGGCTAACTTAGTAAAGTTCAAGCTTGATAAGTACATAAAGATCATTTAAGAGAAACTAAAACAGAGAGAAATTTGAACTATATAGAGTTTATGAATACATTTTTTTTTCTTCTGTCTTTTTATAAAGGTTAGACAATATAATACTCATGAATTGATAATGAGATTTCTGGAATTGTTTAAAGTCAAAAGTTATCAAGCTAGACTATACCGTCTGTGATTATTATCGGGGAGTCTAAGAATAAATATTCTGTTTAGTCCAACAGTTTCAAATAGTTACTGATATGTGCTTCACTACTTTACTCTTCTAGATATAGCAATCTTAAGTATGTGGCCTTCAGTCTACAATATGTTTCATTTTGCTAAGCTTAGCTATTTTAGATAGTGACCTATTATTTCAGTAATATTCAATTTTTCTTAGGTCTAGCTGTTTAAGATAATTTGCAATAAGCCTAGCACTATATTGTACTGTGTTGGGCCAACCTGTTTCTGATGATGAGGGTAAGGGCAACAATATATTTCATTTTGCTGGGCTCAATCATGTCAAATGCTTACTGACAAACTCAACAATACATATATTTTATTTAGCACAACTATATCAGATGCTCACCAGTAAGCCTAATCATATATCATATTTGACTAGGCCTACTCATCCTATGTGCTAAGTGATGAAGTAATGACATATTTTATTTTACAGAGCCTACTAGTCTTAAATGCTCACTGATAAGCCTATCACTATATTATCTTTTAGTGAGCTTAACAGTCTTGGACACTTGCTGATAATTTTAATCATTTTTTATCATGCTTAGTTTATATATCTTAAACACTCATTGATGAGGTGAGCAATATATTATATTTCTCTATGTTAAGCTGTTATAGGTGCTTGCTAATGAGCCCAAAACTATATTATATTTTGCTAGGCCCATTGGTCTTAGGTGTTGGCCAGTAAGCCTATTATTAAGTTATTATATTTTATCGACTCACTGGTATTAAATGCTTGTCGATAAGCTCAACAATATGTATTATTATTCTTAGCCCAGCTCTCTCATATGCTCACTGATGGATTTTTATATTACTAGATAAAGCTGTAGCAGATAGTCATTGATATGCTTGATATACTATTGAGTCCAACTGTCACTATCAGTCGGTGATGATCATGGGCCCACTAGTATAAGATGGCCTTTATTCTCCCTATGGGCTAAAGAGGGCTGAGTCTTAGTCTAATGCTTAGAGGATCTATTTTAATCGAGAAAAAAGAGGACAAGGTTTTTTAATCCCTTATTCATGCCCATTTTCTAAAATCTCTGCTTGTGTAGACTCTAATTTGAAGAAATAAAATGAAAAACTGATGCATAGTGATGTGGTCTTTTTTTTACTAATTCTGATACATTTTGATCATCTCTTAATCTAATCTATCATATCACTCACTTTACACTTCAAGATACATTCAGAAATAAAGATAATGTTAAGATATTGGGACTTTTGGGAGACCTTGAGGCTAATGATGAGTTTCTGAGTTAACGTAAAAATCTTGCATAGGATGACTTTATTCAAACATTCCTCCTTGATGATATCAAATTTAAATAGACTAGGGGTGATAGGATCAATAACCTAGATGATACTGTGTATGCTTATAATAGTAGTCTTCTCATTTGCTTAAACTCAAAGGCCACTATTGTAAAAACTAAAAAAAAGAAAGAGAAAGAGAACTAGCTAAAGGTGAAGTAGGCTTGTCGGGCATAGGTTTTTTGAGGCATACAGTCAGTGAGTTATTATAATAGTTAGAAATATTACTCAGCCATGTATAATATTAAATCATATTCTCAAATTTTATTATGATATAAANNTNNTNTTTTTTNTTTTTAATCTTGCATAAATAGTATTATTGCTTATGTCCACTAATGTGCTCTAAGTTTAAAGTTTTTTATACAAAAACTCACTTTTATATATTGCTGAACAGTGGAGGTGTTTTAATAGATGAAGATGAGGATCCTATATATAAATTATTACCTCAAAAAAACAAATGATAGAAATTATAAGTCAGCATTTTAAGAATAAACTACTACTCATCTAAGTATAAATAAAACAGAATCTGTACCTGCAATTTGTATAATTTTAGAATTTAATATGAAAAAATAAAATACATACCTTTAGGAAGGTAAAATAACAAGAGAATCAGAATTAAACATCNATATTTTTATTGCCTTGTTTTATTTTATTTTATTATAAAGATTTCATTCAGTTAGCATACAATATATCNAAATAAGGAAGATAATAAGAAGAAAAGCCTAAATGACACAGTAAAAAAGAATGAAACATCTAAATAGTAAGCAGACAATGTTCTATCATAAAAAATTACAGAATATATAGCATCTTATGTAAGATCTCTCTCCCTCAGCATCTCTTAACATTATGCTCATATTCAGCCTACAATGTCTTCATGTTTAATATTTGCTCTNTTTCTTTCTCTCTACTGCTGTTACAGATCTTGCTGCTATATTATTAATTATTATTTTAGGCTNTTGGCCTTTAAGATCATCTANTTGACTGACTTCATCAAGATCTTGAGCTCAGATAAAGTTATATAGGGCAGCAAGGGTAGGGGGATGCGTATTTATATATTTGGGTTATATTTAAGAGGATGGATAAAAATGTAAAATTGACACTTCAAAACTCTAAAGATTCACTCAATGATATTGTGAGCTAATGCATGCCTCAGTTTAAACAGTTCATAAGGATCTTATGATTTATGAATCCTTAAATATTAAAATATGATTGAATAAAAATAAAACTCATTAAAAATCTTTTAGCTCATATTTTGACAATCTCTAATGCACACCCTNATATAAGATAAGAAGCTTGTCATATGATGAGAAGCCTGCATGAGCAAGATAATAGCTTTCAGATGAAATTATGAAATTCTTAGTGCAGGCAGAATTCTATAAGGTAAAATCTAATATAGAACTCTCCTAACTGCTAAAAATATATAAAATCCTTAAATTAAATGAGCATGCNACTAAACAATTCTGACTAAGTCTACTGTAGTGCTTTATTGTTNCATCTTATTCAGCTATGTTAGAAGTACAGTTAATGTGAGTGTCATCGACTGTATCTATAGTACTTAAAAAAAAAGGAAAAAATTAGGTATCCTCTATAATTTGAGGTGGAATGAGATCACTTTCATTTGTGAGATGGACATAGGTGGTATAGAAGGGGGGCAGATGATAATATAATAAGAATTTTTAAAAAATAACTAAAGGAAAAAAATTTAATTATTTTATACCAGTAAATCAAATTTGAGAAAAACTCACTTTAATATAGTACAATTTACATGCTGAAAATGCTCACCTATATGTCAAGTAGACAATNCAATAACACAGGTGTACAAAAAATTATAACCTATTCCTCTATATTAAATGTGAAGTGGAAGATGCAGAAAGAAAGTTCATTGTGGGAGGTAATTTGATATTTAGAATGCTAGGAGAAAGTGGCATGTCAGTATTGACTAATAATATACACATGAGGCATGTATAAGTGATGTAATTATGAAGCATAGATATATCAAACATAACATTATTAATACTGCATAACTCATAACTATATATTGTGAATGTTATACACTTAGCAAGCAACTANGGAATAGGAAGTATTGTAGGGATAGTGAGGATGAACAGCTCATAAAGTTCATTAGCAGCAGATCTAATATACCTCAATGTGCCCTCTAGAAAGAATTGTTATTGATCTCAAATGTGTTTAAGGTCATTGAGAGGTATATTTAATCCAGTTGATAACTTACTAATAGTTGAGGCACTCCNTAACTCTAGGTATGANATCAGAGTTTTGAGGTATGAGAGATTAAAGTACTTCACTCAGCTTATGTCCNTCNATTTNTACAGCACTTTAAATACTGTGTGGACTGACCTAATCTAGAGTGGGACAGAATATGATTCATAACCCATTGTTGAGGGGATTTTTTAAAGCCACATAATTGAGTAAGTTGTNATTCAGAAAATCGATGGTCATCATTCAGATGATNAATTTAAAAGAGTGAGATATGAAAAGCAGAATGTAGGCCCCTCTACTTCAACTCTGCTAGAAGATTTAATTTAAAAGTAGAATTATCATAATTTACTAAAATTTTAAACAGCCCGATGAATTTTAGAGCTAGCTTGTGAGCTCAGTCTTTTAGCAGCTTTAAGTTTTGTATGAATAGATACATCAGATCCCTCAATGCAAATGCAAGTAGCTTATGATGCTTATTAGCTTGTTANATAGACTTCACTTGAGATAAAATAATAGCATTATGCATGATTAAAATTGCATCTTTTATATGCTGCACAAATATATTTATATATAAATAAGTAGTATTTGTATCTCAGATCATAGATCAGACAGTTTGGCTTAAATTTAAAAAGAACAGATTGAACTCTATAGTCTTAGACCATGTAGAGTTCAAAGTGAATTCAATACTGGGCAGCTTAACTACTTAGTCATACTGCTTAGGTGAGATGCACTGACATAACATCTAACTGATTATATCATTCACTTATTCTGCCATTTCATTAAACTGAGGGTAAAATGATAATGACTAATATAAATTTATATCAACCAACACACTGAGCTGCTCTTAGAACTAACTAATAAACAGTGAATCATGATCATTAACAATAATAGCTTGCAAAATTTCATGTAGCTTATAAACATATTTAAACATAACCTTCGCAATATTGTGTGCATAAAATATCTATTGAGATAAAATAATTAATTATTATTGTGATTATATTAAATACACTATTATATGTTTTTAACTCAGGCATTAAACCAACAAAGTCCATTTCTATAAGTTCTCAAAGTTGAGAAGGTATTTTTAAAGAATTTAGTAGATCTATCAGTTGCTGTATGCGAGATTTTAAAAATAAGCATTTTAAGTAGCTCACACAGTAGTCCTAGATATCTTTGATCATATTTTCTCACTATATATTATCCTTTAAATAATACAGTGTCTTTTTAGCTCTCAAATGAGCTAGAATTGAGTGTGCTTATGAAATGATAATTTTGCACACAGAATAAGTATTAATTTTGACATTTAAAATGCAAAGAATTTGANAGTCACTCACCTTTAGAAAAATAAAGCCATTTGTAATTCTAAAATTAACATAGTGAGTAGGATCATTAAGTACCTGTTGAAAGAATGTGTCTAATTAGTAACATCCATAGAGGCTAGAAAAAAAGGTTACACTCACCACTCACTCACTACTTGCTGAGATTATATCAGCTAATTGTGGCATAGCAATACTTTTAATTTCCTCTTTAGGTGTTTGCACTTATACCACCCCTCTATCATNTGTTGGCACAGAATTTTCAACCTCACTAGTTCTCTCAATATTTTTGACCATTTCAGTCNCTCTTGCAACATGTANATTACTATCAAAATGCAAAAGAGTAACAGAAAAAGTAAAATTAGTGTCCTAAGGCAGTAGAGTGCTGTCAGCTAGTAGCACAGTCTCTGGGTGAGTCGCACTATTTTCCTCTCTCAAAATATATTTATTAATTTAATTTTCAAATGTGATATNTTCCTCGATTATAAGGTCATGAANAATAATGTAAATATAATGCATTTTAATAGGGCACTCCACACTCAACCCCATCTTCTATCTAATCAAGACTAGCTATAAAACTAAATGAGCAGTAAGAGTGANAGATGAAAGAATCACATCATCATCTATACAGATGAACTTATTCATCACTCAGACACCTCTAAGTGCTTCTATGCTGTGGATACATGACAGCACATCTGCTAAGATGTTTATTATTTTTAGTATNTGTATTATCATAAAATTTAAATTACTAAGCATTTTTAATTAGCATATTTGCTATAGTGACAAGTTTTTTTTGAGTCTAGATAAAATCTAGGCTCTTATAGTCTATAAATATNTAAAAATGAGCACTATATAGTAAGTTCTGAAACNACTTCATAGATTCAACTATAGCTAACAGCTCTTATTTGTGGATGGGGTAATTCTGCTACACTAGATTAAATTTACTAAACTAGAATGCAACCACATGTACTATTTTACAATTTGCACTTTGACTCATAATGCCACTCGTACCTATCAGTAAGGCACTATGCATTAAATTGATAAGAGGTGTACTGGCTNAATAGTCCAGTTGTACATGATGATGATCATGCCACTGCTGTACTAAGGCCTTAACCTCATCAAATGTGTGCCATTCAATTAATGTTCAGTGCCACCTAACATTTATACTGGTAAGTTTTACAAGCATACTTATTNAAATTCTAATACTTTTATAATCAGGTGCTAGAAATGTAATGACACCTAAGAAACCACTCAGTAACTCACAATTGATGGGCACTTTTTAGTTGGCCACTTTGTCTGCCTTATCAAAATCTATTGCAATAACAGTGTCATCCATAATATAGCCCAAAATCTTCAATTTAGAAATCAAAAAATAAAGCTTATGCATGCTCAAGTAAATCTTTTTCTATTGCAAAGTGTCAATTANCTATTTNATATGTTAGATATAATCTTTAGCACTGTTTAAATAAACAACTATATTATCTAGATATACCTTTATGAAGATATCAATAAATAGAGTGAAAATATAATTCATCAGAGTCTAGTATGTAGCAGCTCTATTACAATTAACTATTTGCATAATTTAGCTACTCATTGTCCTATTCAGTGCTATAAATAATGTATGAGGCATATATTCAAACACAATATAGATTTATTCATATACATCATTGCTATCAAGAAGGAATTAATAACAATACAAAGTAACATTATAAAGAATCATATTGATATTTGAAAGTGATAAAGCTAACTTCTTTGTATTTGCATTATACGCATACAAATATATGACTATTTATAAGTAAACTGTGACACCTTTCACATCTTATTTTTATAATATAAGCATAAGCATAGCATTCACACTGCTTTATACTTAGAGCAGCTTAAGAGGATTAAGATATTTAGATAATCATCATAAATTCACTTTACTTTTATCAAACAAAGGTATAGTATAGTTAACTGTTTAAAGTGGAGGTAATGATGTACTTATAGTATTTTTATATAGCTCAATAACCTGATCAAAGCATGAGAAGAAGCCAAGGCCAACATACCTCTCACAGCCAAATCGATAAAGTGGCAATATAATAAATCAAAACCTTCACTGAAAAGAATATGCTTTAAAGACTAAGTTTGGCTGAGTGGAAAGAACTTTACAATGACATATTCCAAAAAGAAATTTGTGCTTAGGTGCTATAGACTATTCAAAGTCATTAAAAATTATTAAAAAGTTAATTTTAAATTGAAACTTCTAGAAGTATAGTGAATCCACCCCATCTTTCATCAATTATTGCTCACTCTATTCAAAAAAACTAATGAATATAAACTTAACTTCATAGAACCATTACCTAATCTAGGCAACAATCAAGCAGAGTATAAAGTCAAACAAATCGTTGCCTCAAGGTAAGCCCTCCAGTACTTAGTTAAGTAGAAAGGCTATCTTGAGTCAAAAAATTATGAGAACTTGCTATCAATCTTAAGCAATCAAAAGCTGTTATCAATCAATTCTATCAGAAGAACTTGTGATCGACTAAAGCCATCAAAAGAGGCCCCACATTACCTCTAAAACTAAAAAAGCCACTCTTCAATTAAATGCCTTAATTAGCACAAGAATTATGTTCCCATACATTAGGGCTCTCTATTATATAATCATTAGACTACCTTTTTACATAGAAATAAATAACAATTGAGGATATAGAGGAAGAAGTAGATCAAAGGCAAGGCAATAAACTCATCATAGAAAGTATTTGACATATACAATGAGAAAAGGAAGAACTCTAGTCACCTCTATTTAGATCTTCTAGACCCAAGAAATGAGATGACTTCTTTCAGAAAGCATTAACCTCAAAACTAATTATCAATCTAAAATAAACTATCAAAGTGGTGAAGCTTGAGTCACATAACATAGACAAGCCCTACAAGAATGTATAATTAGCACCACATGGTGACACTAATATAAGCTCATCAAATGCAAGCTATGCATCAGAAAGCAAATTAAAAAATAATGTTGATAAAGAAGACTTGACCATTGAATCAGGCACCCCATGTAAAATTATTCTAGCAAGCACTGACCCTCTGTGCAAGCATTGTTATTACTCATCTTAGCAAGACAATAATTTACTATAAAAATGCAGTCAATTTACCTTGATCTACTTAGCAATGCCCTCTACTAAACAAACTCACTTTTATCACATTGATATCTAACTCATCTATATCTCAGTCTGCTTCATTCTCCATTCTCCCTTTCATCTTAAAATCTCTCACTCTTTTATCTTTCTCTTCATTATTCTCTCAGTCTACTAATAGTTAGCTCATCACTTCTATCATTTACTGATATTCTGACCTTTTTTCTCTACAATATAACCTCTCTGAGAGAAGGCTGAGACTTTAGCTGACATTCTCAACTATAATTTCAGTGATCAGTTCTTTCTTCACTTTGGTCTTCTTTACTATTCTGACTAAGACCTTATTATTAAGCTTGAATGAATCAACAGATGGTGTGCTACACAATAAAGCATTTAAATCCTCATTACTGCTATTTATTCTAATCTCCTCTTAAAAAAGAAAACTAAAGTTGACCTCTACCTTTACCTATTTGATACAATGAGCAACAAAGATTAGAAATGCATGGTGATATTAGTCAAGATGCACTAATAAAGCCAAGCTGAAGAGGCCTTCACTAGATCCTTGCTATCATCCTCATTGTACTATATCCATACTCCTAGATAGATGCCTCCTAGTTCCAAGCTCCTATTCTTATATATACATCGTTTTTACCCCTATTTTTTTTGATCTCTCCTTTTATTTCCCCTAAACCTCATCTTCTTAGATTAACTCCAACTATTCACTCCTTGTCCTCTCACCTTGATCCTCATTTCTAATAATACTGAGAATTTTATCAATAACCTCCTCCACTTAGTCATGTTCTACTCAAGCTTAATGAGCTCTCACCATACTGATAACTAGGTCACAGTGCCCTCCTTTTAGCATAACTGGGATATTTACACCTAGCTAATATCCTCATTCTCTCTACACCTGATACTAAATTGCACACTTCATTAATAATGCTAACAATGCAATACAATCAAGCATTTGAAGAGAAACTGCTCTATAGACCCTCTAAGAGTCTTAAAGAATAAGACCAACCTAATTATGATGCAAGAGGTGCTCACTCTTCATGCTTATGCCATTTTATGTAGGGAATTGACTTAGTAAACTATGCAGGATGCCTATGAGATTTTTATGTATTAGAATAATCAGTACTGAGAGTTTAAATCTATAGATCTATTATGGTTAATGAGTATTAGAACAGTATGAATATATGGAGCACATCATGAATGACTCGACAGTAGTGAGACTTAGTATCACAAATGATACTACTTAAAAGGGGAGGTAGTATTAAGAACACGTACATTATTTGGCTATGCTATTTATTTTTTATTTTTACATTGGTAAATCTCTCAAGACATAAACTCTTACACAAAATGGACTTATTGATCTCTTTTTTCTTATCTTAATATGAACAGACTTATTATTATATTTTTATTTTTTATTCTGTACATTGCTAAATTATACTTAAGTAGTACAGGCATATCATCATTCTGCTTACTTATTTATTCTTTTTTGTTCTATTTATAGTATGATACTTTTTATAAATTAGTCAGCCTTATACTTACTGATCTTCTTTAACACTTATTTATCTCTATTTTACTTATCCTAATTTGATTATTAATCAATACAGCTCTATGCTGACTGATCTTTTTATGTTTACTGATCAGCTTAGCCTTACACTAACTGATTTCTGTAGACTTAGTCAGAAACAAGGACCTATCAAGTATATAAATTCTAATTAAAATGCATGATTAGCATCTCATTCACTTTATAATACATTAAATCTTCTGTTCTACTGTGTCTAGTTTAATAAGCTCTCAAGCTTCTTTTACATATCATTCTCTTCTTATACATTAAGATCAATATCATGTTTACTAATACTGCCTTTAGGATCTGTTGGTCATGNCATTAACATCTCACACAATATGAAGCAATTATCTTGATCTCCTCGACTATCACTATCACGATTATTCTTGCTACCATTATCTTCTATTACTATCATCTCACTATGAGGCATCCTATTATAGCTTGAGCACCCTTTTATTGCAGAAGCATCTTTAGCAATTAGACATAACATGTAACTATATGTTTAGGTTTCTAATTATTGTACTAGCTAGGATAATAGTCAGATATAGTACATTATCTTTAAATAGCATGAGCTTACTAGAGCAGTGTTTAAAAAAGTAATATTGAAGGCTGCATATTACTAAATGTTTTAAAATATGATGCCTCATTCTTTAGTAGAAAGTTTTATATATTATATCAGCCAGAGCTTCATGACTAAAGTTATAGATGAGATCTCACTAGATTATGTCATTTAAATGTTGACTAGCAATTAAAGAGGGGTAGTGACTTATTTGAGTATTTTTATCTCCACTGTAGAGGAACTTATCATTTTGCAACTAGTTTTTTACTCTTATATTCTTCTTATCTGATATTAGAGGGCACATTATCTCATTTGTGACTGATCCACCCACCTTCAGCATCATCTACTACAATGTATGTCAACAGTGAGTAATGAAGTTTATTTGCATCTACCTCTGAGAGATCTAGCATAAAAGAAAAACTAATTACTACCATAGTATTAATGCAATTAGCTTTCCTCTTCTCAAAAATTATACCCTTTTTAACCTAAACATGTCTCATTAGTACTTGATATCACCACAGTTAAGAACAATATCTATATGTGCAATAAGTTCTAGGTGATTATATATAATTTCTTTTACAGAAAGAGCAGCATAAGTAGATGTGAGGAAAGTATTGGAGTATTCTGAATGTTCACTTATCAAACTGCATCCTCATTTACTAGTTGTGAGTGTTAACCCACATCTTATGTTCAGTAAGCATGATACCTAAATATGGTATGGCTAATGCATTAGAGTCCTTACCACCTGCTCAAATAGATTTCTCAGCTTGCTGTTTTAAGTCACTCATGTTATCATACATGTACTCGATGGTAACATCAATAGCATCTTTAACTATCTCATAGACTTCTCGATAGTATTACTACAGTGCTCGAAGATCCAATTTCCCTTTAGAGGTAAATATCAATGTAAATATCAATGCAAAAGAGAAGGCCACTGTCATGCTATAAATTTATTCTAGAGAAATTAAAAAGATGTAAGAGGCACATATGAGTGCACTCAAATTATACCAATTAACTTCAATGGGCAAAGTAAACTCAAGCATCTAGGCTGGCTCAAAATTAATATTATTTAGGGAATAATCTAAGTATTCTTGAGGTTAATTTGATTTGTTACTCAATTAGACTTGAAAAGATATAATGCCCTAGATATTAAGGGTGAGCTAAAGAAATGCAGTCAAAGGATGAACGATGAGATGAACTAGACTGAAGAAGTCAAAGGAATTTACTGAGGATAAATGCAGATGAATGTGGGAGATTCTTGACTTGACAGTAGCTTCAACAAAATTAGATTTACTAGGCAAGAAGATGATGAGAGGACGTAGACATAATTTTGAACTAAATAGAAAGTATAAGATATAGACATAAATAGTAAATTTAGCATAAATTATGACATAAACTAGATTAGACTAGATTTCAATAATATAGACTTAAATAGACTAACTCAGCATAGACTTCATGACTTCAGATATTAATTCAGTATAGACTCAGGTTTAGCATATAGATAGATGCTAATGATGATAAAGCTAGATAAGCTTAGATTCAATCTCAGAAGGTAAGATCAACCAAAAATTAACTGATTCTATGAAAACTTAAGAAGCTAGGTGCTTCAAATATATCATAGAAGTAAATATTGATCTTGTAGACTGGTTGCCTCTGAGTTAGGACAGAGCTTCCTGAAGTGTAGAGATGAATTTATTAGCCTGAGATAAACTTTCATAAGAGAGCAAGGCTACCTTAGAAAAGTCAATCAACAAGCATTTAAAGGGGTAAGGTGCTCATAAATAAAAAGAGCCTTGGGGTGAGTGTAAATAAGTGAGGCCAGACATTGCAACTGCCAGTAGCTCATCTCAATACTTTTGCATTTTAAAAACAACAAATCTGTTGTTGTATCTCTTCACTGTCTGATATTAAGCAAATTTATATGTAAATAATTTATAGAGCATTAATTTATAACCAACAATCTACTATAAATTAGACTATTTTGAGTGTAAAGGGAGTGTAGTCAGGCATTAGATATAAGAGATGGATTTCACCAGTTTGACTGCATCTCACATATGTCAAAATAAAGTTATACCTTCTGATTTCAAAAATAAATGTGTTTAGTGATAGGTTAGTAAATATGATATAGAGACTTATACTGAGAGAATAAAGTGTAGATGAATGGAATGACATATTGCCATGCTGTTTTTATTACTAAGCAAGCATATTCAGCTATAGAAAAGGTCTGTATATATCAACTAATATTGTGGATATTAGTTCATAGCCAAAATCTAACTTGTATGATAGAAAAACTTTTTTTTTATAAATGCAGGGCTTTGACAAGACAGTTTGTTCATCAAGCACTGCAGACATAAAATAACTATTGTTAATATTGCCATTGATGCTATTGCTGCTGATGCTATAGCTAATGCTGCTATTAGTGCTACCACTAATGTTGCTACTATTAATGCTACTACTGACTTAACTCTCAATGCTCTATAACTGCTACTGAGGCCCTCAGCAAAGTTATTGACAATATATAAACTATTTCATGCTTTGAAGGTAGTACCAGATATATAGATTAAAAATATTATGGCATGTTAAATATAATAACAGGCATAGCATTTGACATATAAAGATGATGAGTGTTAGGTCAAGAGAATCAACATCTACCTTTTTCTATAATAAGTACTTCCATCCATCGACTTTAAACAAGTTACCTGCAATAGATATCATGGTCTCCTCTTTCAATGATACAAAACCAAGTTTCTGGAAGACAGGTGAGAAGAGTGGCAAGAGGCAGTACTGAGAGTGCAAAAGAATTTAAAGAGAGAGTGAGCACCTTTGATGACCCAGGATAGGCTAAAAAAAAGATATCCTGTCCTAATCCTTTAGGTATGTGCAGTGTGTCTCTAGCCTTCATAAGGTCAATCAATTTGTCCCTTTAGTGATTAAATCATACTGACTACCTACAGTTGATGCACAAATACTTATTATCTAAGCTTTTAAAGACAAATAAAAAGGAAAAATAAAATATTTTACGTCTGGTGATGAACCCAACTGGAGGTTTTAAAGTTCATAAAAAGGAAAGACATCAAGGCCTACATCTTAGAGTATCATAAAATGACATTGAAGAATTTCTAAAACTATATCTTTCACTATTAGGAGAGAGTTGAGGGAATGAGGAATTTAATGAGTAAGGAGGATATGATAAAGTTTTAAGAGCTCACTGAGAAGTAGAATGTAGCACACAGCCAGCTAAAAAATAAAATGAGTGAGTAGTTTTCTCATCACTGATGATATATCAATAGATATTTTTATACGTTCATTGAGCACACTAATTAATATGTAAAGGAGTTCACTAGTCAGATGTTCTAACAACTGAACATGAGATTGTTTATCTTCTCAGTGATGGTGCTGAAAGATGGCAAGTTGATATACACTTGGTAAGTTTGCTCTCAGCAGAGGTCTTAACAATGACTGACATGAGACAGTTTTGTTAATCATGACTTCAATGAGGAGAATAGATTAACTTCCTTCATGAATTCTCATCTGAATTAGAATACTGGTGAAATTTTAAAAGAATAGGCAGAGTATGCTAATAAGGTGTTTGGTGAGCATTCTGTAGATAATGTATATAAGAGTATCTCTCATGTTTATAATAGGTACCACAGAAGTCAGAGACAAAGTCAAAGAGGAAGTGAAGAAAAGAAAAAAGCTGATTTTTAAGTTAGCCACTATCGAGGATGGAAGGATAATGTTGCCATTACTAAAGAAGAACAAGAAATTTCACCTGGAGCAGATGAAGGGCTTAGTAAGAGCAGCAATGATAGTTGTATATAGTACATTAAAATTAGATATTATGGTGTTCTTATGCTTACAATATTATAGGAGCTGTAAGTAGAAACTCAAAAAAATTAGTGCTATGGAGGAAGTTGAAGGAACAGCAAGATGACTACCTCACTGATGAGTACTTTTAGAGGACTTTATCATCAAAGAGCTATCAAAGCTTATTTAAGAAACAATTATGAAGCTGATAAACTATTGGTATGATCAACAAGAGGATAGTAAGGCCCTTATTATGTTCAAGTCATATCAGGCATCAAATAGTGAAGTTTAGTCAGTGACAATGGCCATTATAAAGAAAAAAAAGTCAAAAAAGGGCAAGGCTCATGGGTCAGCATTAGCATCAATGTTGAATTTGGCAAAAGGTAAGAAGAAGGCCATCTCTTCCTCTGAGGAGATAAAAGAAAGCACAGAGATAATAGAGGATGCTGAGAAAAACTTTGAGATTAAGCTTAAGCAGCTAATGGGGAATGATAGTAATAATGACAGCGAGGATGAGACTGAGGTCTTCTAGGCAGTCTCTGACAGATGAGCGATTATTATTAAACAATTATTGACTTACCTCTCAGTAATCAATTTGACCATCTTGTTGACATCTACTTATATCTAGTGTAAAATGGACAAAATGAGCTTCTTGCTCAGTTAAGTATAGAAGAATGCTTATCATCATCTCAAGCTTGAGGTATGACTCATTAACCACTACACTAGAATCAGTGATAATTTTGACCTAGGATGATCATTCATTCATCACCATTAACAATATTAATAATATCCCCTCCAGTGCAACAGAAAGTACCTCAAGTCAATACACACCTTGATGGAGGGTGAAAAAATACTAATAATATGACTCACTAAAGGAGCATCTATAAATCATTATGCTCACTGTCAGAATGCTATTGAATGATATCCATCAAGCTTAGTTTTATGAGGATCCTGGTGCTAATGCTGATATGAATGCTACTGCTATAAACAACATTTCATTGTATGTATTGATCATATAATTAGACTTTTTGGCCTATAACTTGCTAGCTATTATAATATCTAATTAGATTACTGAAGCCCTATCAAAGCAGCTTTAACAAGCTAAAGAAGCTGAGCTAGTGACCATCAAACCTAAAGAGGTAGAAAGAGATGAACTCTGAATTATTATAAATATTATCAAAGTTTAATCTTTGAGAATGCTTAGAGGTGGCTAAGATTGATGCTGACAATAATAGTGAAGTAAATTTATTTTTATCAAATATAGCTTTGCATGCAATAACAAAGGACTTGAGTTGAAAACTGAATCTACAGTTCTTTCAAGAGCAAATGTTGCATTCATTAAAAAAAGCTGGGCTAGTAACTGAACTGGCACTGTCAGCTTTAGTTAATAATAAAGATCAGAATATAGCCCTCAGTGAGGCAAAACAATAGGCCTCTAATGAAGTATCAGTGAGCTTATCAAAGGGAATGGATTTAGAATAAATAAGTCACCTTGAGTACATTTATTTTGTAAGATTATTCACTTGTAATAGAAAGTTGAGAAGGAAGCTGAGAAGGATAAATTTATTAGAGAAGATACACTAGAGGTTGCTGTTCTCTAAAAGAGAAAGCTGTTGGCAAAAGCAATAGCAAAAGCTGAAAAAACCTTAATAAAATAGCATAAGGCTATTGCTAGTGAGTTTATAATGAAGACCATTAGTAAAAAGTTGAAGAATGACTCAGTGAATACTTTTAAAGCATGTCACTATATGAATACAAAGATAGTTATTCATGGATTTGCTTATTATATATATTAAGTATAAGTTTAAGTGAACACAAAACTATTAAGACTAAAAAAAAAGCTATGAGCTGAGTCTACTAAGAATACAAACTCAATTATTATCAGTAGTAAGCACTTCTAAGGCTAAAACATAAGTGACAAATTAGAGATTAATTGCTTGTACACTAATATAGAAAATAAGTCTCATCATTGATAGCATGTTGTAGATATAAGATAGAGGTCAGTATCAGGACAGTGACAGTAATAGCAATGACAATAACAATAACAATAGCATTTTGTTATTGTTTTATTATAATTCATCTTACTCAATATTTTAAGCATTGAAGAGGAGGAGTTCAAATTACACTAAAAATAAATATAAAGAAAAAAAACATGATCTGCTATATATATATATATAAAGAAGAATCAGCTCTTACTATTAAGTTGATCCTCTAGCATCTGCCCACTAGCAGCTTTACCTTTGGCCTTCCCACTAATGCTGCTAATATTTATATCATTATCTGATAACTATAGCTCCTTTTAAATTTATCATCTATCTATCTTAGCTAACTAGTGTTCAACCACAGTCAGCTAGGGCTAAGGCAATAGTAAGGTGGGCAATAGAGTCAATGCCTTTGGTGAGAGTAGTGAAAATAGAGCAAGTTAAGGGAAGAGGGCAGGAGAAAGAGGTAGGTCTACTAAGAGGTGATCTAATGTTGATGCTATATTCACTATCAGTGACTTCAATGAGTCTAAATAAATGTTGATGCTAAGGGCCCCCCCTACTATTGCTAATCAGGGCAGTGAGGTGATTAGTACTAATAAAGAAAGAGAGGTGGTGGTGATAGTAAAGAGAGAGTAGACAGAGAGAAAGAGGAGAGAGGGGGTCAGTATTAGCAATATTAATGATGTCAATGTTGTTGCTATTGTCACTCTTAATGGATGAATCTGCTTGCTTTTATACTAACTGTTTACCCATAGCTACCTCGAGCAGCTTGATATGATGCATCAAGTCATTAATATACACACTATAATTTACTTTCATTATCATTTGTTACTATTTTACTTAATCCACTAACCTTTCCATAAAGTTGAACATCCTCTGCAGCTCCTCAATGAGGTTCAAAGGTAGTAAACTAGCCTCAAATAGTGAGGCTTCAATAAGGGCAGTAAAAATAGTGGAGGTAGTAATAGGGGCTACAAGGATAGCAGGCATAGTAGGGGCAGCAAAAATAATAGAGACAGTAAAGGCAGTAGAGACAATAGGAGCAGAGGGGATAGTAAGGATAGATATCTCAGAAGTAATTATATCTACCTCTATCTTGCCATCTCTCAGTGATCTTGTCACTGACTAAGCCAGCTGAGTGAATCCTCAAGTAGTGATCATAACTTCTACTATTTAAATCTATTAAAAATATCAATAAAACAAATAACAAGTAAGTAAATTACTTTTCATCAACTTTGTCAACCTCTATGATGGTAGTGGCACTCCTAATATTGATCTCTTCTTATGCATGAAATGCTTGTGCCATCGCAGATGACCACTTTATACATTGCTATTAATGACAGCATCAGTAGCATAGTGATTTTTATAGCTTGCATGCTCTATCAATAGGAGCAGCTTAATTTAGCCTCCAGTAAAAAAAGGATAGTAATAGAGGTTATATAGATGACTGACAGTGGGGCAAGGTGCCTCTTCTCCTCCTCTTTTATCTTTTGCAATTGAGCGACTGACTTCAAGCACTTTACTTTGTATTTATGACATGCCTTATATACTACATGCATAATGAAGTGGCAGATCTATTTAAGCCTCTTTCACTTGCTGCAGAGGCCCATAAGGTTAATATCATCCTCATTTTTATTTTAGTGAGTAGGTCTTACTTGTTTCACCTTGCTCAGTGCTTATTCTTATAGTGCCTTCTTGATGACCACCTTCTGTATTGAGTTAGTGAGTGTGCATGGTAATATTTTGGGCTCACTTATCTTCCTCTTTATTGAAGCCTTCTCCTTCTCCTTCTCCTCATCCTCCTCCTCATCTCATCAAGTAGGTCTCACCTACCTCATCATATTTAGTGGTCACTTTAGTGCTAGTGATGACTTGATCACTATCTTCTGCATTCAGTTAGTGGTCTGCATTCATCTATTGCAACTCACTTTTTTTCTCAATGAGGTCTCCTCTTACTCCTCCTCTATTGTTCTCACTATCTTTGAGCTCTTCACCAACTAAATTCATCACTACTTAATTCTCACTGTTATTGTTGCTGCTTTTCTACTTACAACTGCCCTTCTCTTCCCTTTGTCTATCTTCACATCTACTATCTCTATCTTCATATCCATTACTATCACTATGCTCTCCTTATCAAATCCTTCTCCATCTATCTTATTACTGACTTTTTAACCCCCCTTCTCCTTTGGCTCTCAGAGTATACCAAGGCTCGACCTTAATGATAAATAANTGACTAACTTTTGATGGCCCAATATCTACCTCCATTTTAAGCAGGTCAGTAGTGAGAGGGAGGAGAAAATAGAGATGTNCATTAGATGAGTTATAATCTTGTCAATGTATGGTAGATATAATATATAATAAAAACTCTACCTGTCTATCACTACAAACNACCTAAGTTCTTTGTTAGCTTTAGCGTCATCACCTGCTCATTGTATTGGTTACTCCTTAGCACACATAGGTTTTCAGACTGAATCATCTCATAAATAATATCATGCTTAATATATAGAATGAGCTTCAGCTTAGTCACAGCACTGATGGTGAAGTGAGAAATATAGATAATGATGCCTTCAATCAATGCCTTCCTCTGATCTTTGATGATTAACACTTGTATTCAAACAGTTAGTGAGTGTGAATAAAACAATAAGTAAGTAACTTATCACCTCATTCACAAACATCTTTGTGAAGTTAGCNTAGCTAATAGCTGAAGTCTTGTGAGCAGCGAGAGTGGTTGAGATGTAGGCAATGATGTGATAAACTTTATCTTAGTAAGACATAAAGGGCAAGAGTAGTGGCTACTAGTATGAGTGGCAAAGGAATATAATAGTGATGTCAGAAAGATAANAAGTCAAATGGCACTATCACTGCTCTTAATACCTGACTNCCATTGACATGTATTTGCTTATCAATGTGCTTTAGCATTCACTTACCTNACTGATGCCTTCATATTTNTGCTGCCATTGGCACTGATAAGTTTTACCTTTAATTTCATTTATTTATCTTCTCTTTTTCTACTTTTTTTTTTACTGAGCACCTCATCCTAAAACTGTCCTGTTATCAAAAGTAAGTGTAATGATTTTTTATTGACATTTACTGCTCATGCTAACTATTAGTAGACCTCAATAATTAAGCAGTCTAAGTAGCCTTAATGGTCAGCTTCACTTTTAGTATGTTTTTTTTTTATTTTATTATTTTAATTTTAATAATGCTATGCACATCACTCAATGATTGTTTTTTTTAAATGAGAATTACATGAGTAATGACACCTTCACTGATAGTATGCAATCTAATGCTATGTAGGCTCATGCCCCCATCAGCCATANCAATAGCTACATATTCAGTGATGATGAGATGTACTCTTTACTTNGTGTGTGCTTTAAGTCTTGTAATAAATTTATAACTGATTTTGAATCTCTTTAGCCAATAGGTTTAGTACATACATCTTTGAACTTTCACTATATATACTGACATTTTCTACTTAGGCTCTGATNAAAACTCGTAGATGTCACCTCTATCTCAACTCTCAGCAGAGTTGTTATTTAGTGCATTAGTGATAATAGCTACTCACTTCATGTTTAGTCACTCAGTGTTCAGTCAATTTGAGNTTAATNAATCAGTGATTAGTTACTTAGTTATTGATCATTTGGTCATTAATGAGTTTGCACTATCACAATGGTAAATGGCAGATGAGTNAATTTATTCATATTTCTTCCCTGCTCCTCATTAAATGGCAGTTTGATAAGATATAAATATAATTGTNGGCTCACCACTGAGTGATCCTCTTTTAATAGCTCACAATGAGTTGAACATTCTATATAAGATTCTGAATTATCAACAGCAAGTGGTAGATAGGTTAGAGAGAATGAGAAGGATATTGTAATATGATAATTAGAAAATTCGATAGTGTTGATACATGAGCTGAGCTATATCTACTAATTAAATGTCTTATTGAATTTTAGTAGGCCCACCTATTTGAGATGCTTGATGAGTGGCCAAGCAACATATTTTATTATATTAGGCTCATCAGTCTAAGATGTTTACTAGCAAGCTGAGTGATATATTTTATTATGTTGGGCCCAACCATCTGAGATGCTCATCAGCAAGCTGAGNAATCTATTTTATTATGGTAGGCTCAACTATCTCAGATACTTACTAAGGACCTGAGCAATCTATTTTATTATGCTAGATCAAACTATCTCAGATGCTCACTAGCAACTTGAGCATTATATTTTAATGTGCTGAGCACAACTATCTCAAATGCTCATTGGCAACTTGAGCATTATATTTCATTATGTTAAGCTTAGCTATCTCAGATGCTCACTNGCAACCTGAGCACTATATTTTATTATACTAGGCCCAACTATCTCAGATGCTCACTAGCAACCTGAGCATTATATTTTATTATGCTAGGCCTAACTATTTCAGTTGCTCACTGACAACCTGAGCATTATATTTTATTATACTAGGTCTAACTATCTCAGATGCTCACTGAGCACTCAAGTAATATATTTAATTTATTAAGCACAGCTGCCTCAAATANTCACTAATAAGCCCTATATACTATTAGGCTTAACTATTCCTATTAGTCACCAACTATCCTCAGCCCACTTGTATCAAATGGTGTATNCCTTGCCTTTAGCNAAGATCTGCTCTATTATTTTGATCATTGAAAATGCATATTCAGCTAGACCATCTTAGATGATAATAGGAGATTAAATAGGCTCTTGCATCTATGACCTTGCTTACTGACAAAAACACTGTTCTTTTCTAAGAAAAACAAAGACTTTATAAAAAAGCTTCAGTGAGCTCTGACATGCATTCCACATTATAATAGCTTTTTTTTGATATATAACACTTGAATATTCATCTATAGGAACCTTTGTTATGCATTATTTACTATGCTTTCAACAGAATATCAGTATTGTTGCTTAAGAAGGACTAAGACTTGCACAAAAAGCTTCAATGACTATCAGCCTAGGTTCTACATAATAACAGATTTATGCACATATATAAAACTTGCATATTAATTTATAGGACCACTTATTCTGCATTCACTATATGCTCTCTAGCAAAAACATCATTCTTCTTTGGGGAAGACAAAGACTTCACTAAAAGACTTCAGTAAGTGCTGACATAAATTCTCCATAAAATTTCTTTTTTGATGAGGTATTACACTTGCATATCCACCATTAATAGCACATTCTGCAAGCTATACATTCTTTAAGTCAGTCAATTGTAGTTCATATTTTATTTTTCTGCAGCAAGTTCAATCTAACCTAAAGCTTTAGCAGCTTATATATAAACTCATATATTCTATTAGTAGTCTAAGGATATAATATCATAATTTCAAAAATATATTGCATTTTTACATCCTCAAGGTTTTATAATTATCAATGTTAGAGTAGTAGTAGTTAATAAGAACTTGCTGCAAAGNAATAGAATGTGAATTACAATTGACTGACTAAAAGAATGAATGACTTGAAGAATGTGCTATTGATGGTAGATATGTAAGTATAATACCTCATCAAAAAGGAAATTTTATGGAGAATCTATGTCAGCACTTACTGAAGTCTTTTGGTGAAGTCTTTGTNTTTCCTAAAGAAAAATGGTGTTTTTGCTAGAGAGCATATAGTGAATGCAGAACAAGTGGTCCTGTAAATTAATATGCAAGTTTTATATATGTNCGTAAAGTTATTATTATGTGGAACCTAAGCTGATAGTCATTGAAGCTTTTGTGTAAGTCTTAGTTCTTTTTAAGCAANAATACTGATATCCTATTAAAAATATAATNGACAATGCATAATGAGTCTATTTAGTGCCTTAATACTGTTTAAGATAGTCCTACTAAACATGTATTCTTATCGACGGAGACTGTCTAGCAAATTTAGACTCAACTAGCTACCACTGATAGTACTATACAGTTGGGCTTAAAATTGGTACANACTGATAGTAATAGTTGGGCCTAGCATAGTTTCTAATTTGCCACTGATGAATGACCTACATTAGTAACAGTTAGGCTCAATAATAATATGCTTAGTCAGCAGTGACTAATNAAGACTATTGGGCCTAGAGCTTGNCGCTGACTGTTAGTTATGATTGGGCCTAATGCATTTATAATACTTGCTGAGTCCTCACTAATAGTCTTAAGTAGGTGAGTCTAGCTCATTTCTATCATCTGTTCTCATTGATAATCTGACATGAGTAGGCTTAGCTTATACCTATTTATATCATCTATCCTCACTGATAGTCACAGATGGATAGACTTAGCTCATTCTCATTTTTATCATCTATTCTCACTGATAGTCTTATATGAATAAGCCTAGCCCATGCCTATTTGTATCATCTGTCCTCACTGATAGTCTCAAACAGATAGACTNAACTTATGCCCATGTCTGTCATCTGTCTTCACTAATGGTCTCAGACAGTTNGGTCTAGCCTATGCNCATTTATATTATCTGTCCTCACTAATGGTCTCAGATGAGTAGGCTCAGCTTATTCTTATTTTTATCATCCCTCACTGATAGTTTAATATAAGTGAGCCTAGCCCATGTCTATTTGTGTNATCTATCCTCACTGATGGTCTTAGATAGGTGTGCCTAGCTCATTCTCATTTCTATCATCTGTCCTCACTAAGGGTCTTACATNAGTGGGCCTATCTCATATCCATTTTTATCATCTGTCCTCACTGATAGTCTCAAATAAATAAGCCCAGCTCATGCTCATATTTGTTATCTGTCTTCACTGATAGTCTCAGATAGTTGAGCTCAGCCCATGCCTATTTATATCATCTATCTTTACTGACAATCTCAAACAATTAGGCCTAGCCTATGCTCATATCTGTCATTTGTCCTCATTGATGGCCTTAGCTAGTTAATTATCTNTATCACTCATTCATCGAGTCATGAAATCTTCAGATTATTTTATCTAATAAATTTTATAATTATTTATTAATAAAATAATCTCTTTGTTAAGCAGCATCTGAACAACTAGTATTAGACCAATGTCTTATACTAATTTTGTGGTGTGCAGATTGAGGNGAGCTGGGAGTTATGCAAGGGGCACATGACCTGTTAAGAGATCACAGAATAAATGTGATGCATGTCAATAATCCGATGCATCCAAGTTCTCCTTCCTTCACAATTCAAGAAGCTGTGAGCTGCCTGCATGTAGGGAATGTCCTGAGCAAGGCCCCCAAAAGCTCCCCCAATTTAGGTGCAAATNGGGACTCGAGATACCACTAATAGAGCAAAGCTCATCACCTCGAGTTTCCCTCNGGAATCTGAGACCCTACACCCGAATGAGCATAGCTTGTAGAAGATTNATGGGTGAAACTTCTATAAATATGCATAGTAATTATCTGTTAGTCTAAGTAGCATTACAATGACTACGTGCTACTTGTTGAGTAAAGCTCTCCATAGCTGTAAATATTCATTCAGAATTTGCAGTATAGCAAGCATGTGAAATAAAAAAGAGAACAATNATCTCAATCTTTCGCGAATATATAAAAAAAGTGTCTGAATGCCACTGACCCTGCTGGGCTACAATTTCTAGGAGTGTACCTCTCATCAACAATTTGAAAGCACCACTGATCCAAAAACTATGTCCTCNTTATAATTATCTAAGCTCAGCNGTAAACTAGACCTCATTGCATCTCATCAANAACTACTTTTTTTGTCATCGGGGACCATTCAGAATTATTTTTGAATGTGAAGAATGGGGCATTATTAGGAAGGTCAGTGTTGCATGCAAGGTGCCATC
Source organism: Bondarzewia mesenterica (assembly GCA_004802705.1). Classification (NCBI taxonomy): domain Eukaryota; kingdom Fungi; phylum Basidiomycota; class Agaricomycetes; order Russulales; family Bondarzewiaceae; genus Bondarzewia; species Bondarzewia mesenterica. The sequence continues at coordinate 49,005 of SGPL01000178.1, forward strand.
ATAGGGTGATTAGTGGTGAAGTAANATCATCAATGCCCATTATTGTGATGTTTACACTGTTCATCCCTGTGGTCTTCNAGTAGGGTATATAAAAAGTGAAGAATTTAGCGCTGTTGCACACTGTGCCTTCTGATCATCTAGCAGAGTGTGCGACATGTTTTTGTGGATTAAAATCCTTTTCACTACCTACAATAATAAGCTCTCTTAAACTATTGTTCAATTAGATTCTCAGTTTGTGCACAAGTTATAGTAAAAATAGACACGATCATATGACATACTGACAGCAAGCTCAAAAGGTGATAGCAACTATGGCCTAAATGCCAGCGTTGAAGGAATTATTAAGATTAAGGCCTTTTAGCAAGGCTAGCATGTGTTCATACATTACTGACAGTCGTGGGAGGCATTTGGACGAAGAAGGGGCCAAATTTTTAACTCCTGCACATGCTCTGTGTAATTATGAACTGGCTTTCTAATCTGCTCCATTGATCTCATGCCAAAGCTTTAGGCTCACTATCCAGTTGGATGCTGAGCCAATTTTTGAAGTGCCACTTGAGGTGAATCCTGCAAGCAATGCATCTGAGGCAGGCATCCTATCCACCTCACTGATATTGAATTCATCACAATATTGTGTGAATCTCAGCAGACCTGCTACATAGACTTCTCGAGTTTTTGCATCTATAAATGCTAGCATAACTGATTGTTTGTGCAAGAATGCTCAATCACCAAAAAGTGTCTAGTCAAATAAGTTTTGGTATAGTGTGAAGAGAGTCATCCATTTATCAATATGGTCTCATGCAAGAGCAAGTGGTCTGAATATGGAAGGGGTGTACTCGCACCCTTCCTTGGGTCATCTAGATTGAGAAATTTGTCTGATCGAGTTGCGCAGCAGGGATACCAGATGTCTGCCCAAGAATGCAGTTGGTGGTGGTCTTAACTCAATGGACGTGCTCAAAACTGGGAGCACTGACATGTGTCTGAGCCTATTCATGGATGATATAAGGAATAAGCTCCTCCGAAAGTAAAATATTAAAAGAAAGGAGGGAATAACTATCGACCACAATCTCATGTGAGATAAGGTTGGCTTCTGAGTGGACATATTCATAGTCAAAAATGATGTTGTTGGATATACCAATCACCTCTGTGCATCGTATGCACTGGTTGACCATCCAATTATAACTGCGAACTCACTGGAAGGCACTGATGACTCCTTGATTGTCACTATAAATCAGTATCATAGCATTCTGTATATCTGCAATTTTGCAGGTTCGTATGGCCAGCTCTATGGTGATCACTTTAATCTAGCTTATGTCATAGTCTGCTCCTTGGTTCCAACCTTCTATCTACTTTCAGCCTGAGAATAGTGAGTTGTTTCATATCAATCTAATGCCTCATTCTGTGGAGGCGTCAACCTAGATGCCTAGGTCCTGTCTGGGTTCACGCACCCTGAGTGCGTGAAAGCTAGGTCCTTTTTCTAGTTCATTGAGCTACTACTGGATTTCTTTTCACATGGGGGAATGTATCCACTATTCCTTGGGACGTCCTTGTGGCACCGACTCGAATTCTGCCATGAACACTGAAATTGCCATGAGGTATGAATATCCTTGAGGAAAAATGAATGTGGCATGAATGAGAGATCCATTAAGGCTCATCGCCTCTTTTAGTTAGCACCTCACATTCTTGAATCGCGTGATGAAGTTTTGTAATTTCTGTATGAGTTGAGTATGCTTTCTGTCAGTAAGTCTGACATTTTTTTAGGGATATTTCAGAAGAATCTGAGCAGGTAAAGCAGTCATTGAATTCTTGTCCTTTAGAGATATGCCAAGGAACATTGAGAGAAGTGATAAGCAACTTCACTCCATCTCTATTGTAATCATATTAGAAAATAGTAGAGGAGTTTGGAAGCATGATGACTGCAAATGGGGTTCGAAACAAAGAGACATCGTCTACCCATTTGAAAGATGGGCGTACACTGACATCTCTCCAAACAATCATCGCATCTGTGACTTCCCCTTGTAAGCTGATTGCTGAGGTGAGACTAAAGGGGATTGTATGATCTAAGTAATATTTTCCACAGTGTGTAACCACTAAGCCTTTTTTGTCATCAGAGTGGACAGGCGTCATCCTGAACGCCTTCTCGATGTCTAACATTGCCACCTATATACCAACAGGGGCTGTAGTGATCTACAAATGTATGGATCAATCACACTATCCATCTTCATTATGGTTTTTTTAAGTCATAACATCAGAGAACATTATGTTCTCCATATGTGCCAATTAGCCTCGATTGAGAATAATAGTGAGCTAGTGATCTGCGAGCAATGCAAGAATGATTGAACATTTTGATCATGTGACAAAATTGCATGATCTGCTTTTAGGCGAGTGAAAAAACAAAGGTGAGAGGTGTCCTCACAGTGAACATCTCATATACTGCATGCTCAATTCTCCAATGAATTGAGCTTCTTGCAGTCTCATACTAGTGACTTCATGTGCATAGATATATTGCCAGTATCACGAGATATACCATCTCTCAGAAAATATATAAGGAGACTCACTGTATCTACGATAAGGGAAGCTGTGCCCCATTTGGTTGGATAATCATTGCAGTCGATGAGATCATTAACAGAGTAGCCTTTATCTCCCTTAAATGAGATATTATGCACAATGTGTCTTTTTATCTTGTNGTCATCATCTTCCGTGATGACTACATGTACCAGGCATGCCGCGAAGTTACCCTTACAAAGTTTCATCATCTCCTCCTTCATGTAAGGGCCATCCATCCACCCTGTGAGTATTTCTTCCTTGAGATATTTATTGATCCATTCATTATTNTCTGAAGGTCAGTAAGNGGGTATGATGCAATCTGGCAGAGAGGAGTTCAGTAGTCCAATATGAAAGCTGTTCATAATACTGTCCACAAGAAAAGGAAATTAGTTGATAAGACTGAGGTTTTTTAGGTAAATGTCGAAGGCGATAAAGTTGTATGGAGTGATCACTCAATTGAGAATAGGAAAAAGGGAAGAAGAAGTTGATGAAAGTGAGATGGAGCTATCCTTCTTTAAGACAGAAGAGATGTTGAAAGGAATACTTATCCAACACAGATTGGGTTGTGATTTTAAATCAGGGGCAGGCATCTTCAGCTGCATGGTGGGTATTTCCTCCACACAGGGAGCAACTGTGCCTTGCTTTCATATGGTGGGGGTCATTGCAGCNGTCTGGGCCTCAGAGGTTGAACCAAACACAGTATTTAATTTTTTCATCTTTTGCACATACAATCCTTGAGTTTTGATTGTCCCAACATGANCAGATTGATCTGCCTTTTTTGTTGAGTTTTGCCATGCATTTTCTAACTGTATGTCTAGCAGTTCTGTAGATGAGGCAAATCCTGCCTGCCAGTCATAATGGGTTGCCTAATGAAAAGGGCTTGGAGGAANCTGATCTTAATTCTCGGGTATCGCGCCCACCATACAGGTGATGCCTTCTACTCAAAAAAGATCTGTTACNAGATGGTTCACCACTGAATCAAGCCTGCTTCTTCATCTTGTTGAGCCATTTTTNCATATTCTTCTTCTGCCAAGTGGTGCANGTACTTTCCAGAAGTACTTGCTACTTATCTTCATCGTGCGGGAAGGGATTTGTATGGTATTTGATTCTTTCTTTGATATTGAAGTCTCAGATGGCTTTGAATTCATCCTCAAAGTATGTGAGACTGTTGAGGGATTCAAAATGGTGAGTCCACCTTACTATAACTTTNTCATCAGCGGTGAGCTGTAGAAACTTTTTTATAATTTCCTCAGGCTTATCTTTATTGATCTGCTGCTAGCTGGCTTTCATCATTGAAGGCAAAAAAGTCGAGCAACATGAGATTTCCTCCTTTAATAGGTATTTTCTTCTTGAAGCCCGTTGCCTTCACTTATAACTCACCCAATTTTTCGTTCATGAATATTNAAAGCAATGCATATAGTCTATGACTGNCCATNATCAGAATATCCACATGGATTCTGTACTATTAGTCGTACAAAGCTTTAGAGATCTCTTTTTTTGCCAAGAAGATTGGAGTATGCTTCTCTAGATTTATCATTCCAATTNATTCTCCTGAGGTGATCTCCTCAGAGTGGGCATTAGATCTATTAGATCTATTGTCCGTGGCCTTTTTCCTTGCCTCCAATTTGTTTATCATTCTGAACAGGGTATCTTTTTTAGATGGAGAAAGATTTNTGATCAACTCAATGATGTCTTTCACCACTTTTTCTGTGGCTGGTGGGGGAGGGGTGAAAGACAGAGCAGGGGGTGTGATACCCNTCGATGTTTGCTGTACACTAGAAGTGCTTCCATTANTGTCATTAGTGCTGTCTTCNCTGATTCTTTCTAATCTTATTTGCGGGTTCATGCTGACAAGATTAACTGGCTGACTGGAAGGAAGGTTTGACATGTTTTGAGCTAAGAAGAAGATAATTTGAGAGTTGAAGGCTCAGAAATTTGCTNAGAATATATGCTACAGATAAGGGACAAGAGCAAAAGGGCATGGGAAGATTTCACTTCTGCATCCTGCAATCTCTGTCCCTCACTCTTGTGTTGCCCACTTGTTTACCATACTCAGCTCGACTCTTTCTGAACTCTGATTTAACTAGCCTTCACAATAGCTATTGTGTCTCACTCGCTTAACTTTGTAGCTATTGCTGCAGATGACTAGACCCAGCTCATGCCNATTTGTATCATCTATTCTCATTAATAGTCTCAGACAGCTGGGCCCAGCCTATGTCCATTTCTATCATCTATCCTTACTGATAGTCTTGCCCTCACTGACAGTCTCAGACTACTAAGTAAACATTCATAATAATGTTAGTACCTTTTCTGATTGTGATAGCTAAGCTCAGCAAGTAGAAATATCAGGGTTCTTGAATTTATGTAGCAAATTAATGAATATGATTTGTGAGTAGNGATGATTAATATTCACTTAAAGTTCATATACTATAAGATATCAAAAAATACTGAAGCATTCACTTCAGTCTTTACAACCTTGCCACTACTGCTCTTGGCAAATTATAATGTCTGAGAATTGGCTCAACTCCTCATACACTGTTACAAGTGGGTTATCTGATAACAAATGGCCAGCAAAAATTAAACAAATAAAAAGGATGTTTATATAGANTACAATTACTCACTGAATTACCTTACCNTGAGTCTTCTGCTAGTGATNACATTAGCATATTCATAAATAAAAGCATCAGTGAGGTCATGAGTGAGGCTATCAGTGAGGCATCATTGAAGTTTGAGATGTCATCAAGTATAAACTTATTAGATCAGTAAGAAAGATTAACATAATAAACCCAACAGTTTGAACAAAGAATAGTCTGTTGAATATATCTAATGAGAGCCAAGCTTGTTCTTACCTAACAACCCCTCAACATCTGTATGAGAGGTTGATGCATATGCATAGAAAGATCTGCCAATATTGATGAGTGGCTTGCCCTTTTCAACTGGGTGCTTGGTATTGCTAATGAGTCATGTTATACTGCTAAGTTGTTCTCTCATTAAGCTNGTGATAAATTTGCTAGTGATGCCCTCACCAATGGATAGTTTTACTAAAGGATTAAACAGTTTGTATTTTAAGACAAATAATTATGCAGAGAATGTGAGTGGATTCACCTCTCTTCTGAGTCATTTCTCTANACTTGTGGCTCATTTGACNTCACTTGCCTATCATTTCCTCCTAATTATAGAAAGTTTAGAATTACTAATAAGTTATTCAGTCTCACTCTCACTAGTGTATCTTTCAGCTTCACTAATGTATAGTTTAGCCCCTATAGNCTGTTTGGCATCTACTACAGTGATTGTATTGTCTATGNAATGATTTATAGATTGTGGTAAATTAAATATAAAAACTAAATTAAACCCATACCTGAATCAAATCCTNCAAATAACATCTTTATGATTTAGTTATTATAATCTACTAATAAATCAATGTAAATGTTAAAATTATGATTATAAGACTAGAATAACATACTGTTTATGCCCAGTAATAGTGAGAGTATAAAAATAATGAAGAGAAAAGTAAAGCAAAAATTGTTATCAGTGACAGAGAAATAAAAGAGCTTGAGAAAAAAACTAAGTTAACAAATCTAAGTGAATTGCAAATACAAATAAATAGATGTTGCAACTTCAGGTGGTTCAACTTTGAAACTTNTTTTCTTTTCTTTTTTAACTCCTACATCAACCACCCTCGCTTCTCACAATATTTATTATAATTTTTTTTTTACCATGTTATATACTACTGCTAAGTATCAAGTGTTTATTTATTGCATGTCTTGCTAAATTGCAGCCACCTTGACTGCTCATTCCTTGCCTACCATAATTAACATTAAAAGGTTTACTGACAAATTTGAAAAAGAGGTAGTAAGTGATTCAAATCTTCATTATTGAGTATACTGATTATTGCACTATAAGCTAATCTTATTCAATTGCAGAGGGACATGAAGATGTTGAAGTACCTTATTCACCTCTCTCACATTGCCATCAGCATCATATTTAAGCTCAAGGAGGCAAAACATGCCCATTACAAACTCATTTATAGGAAAATTAAGTGTGATGATCCTTAGGTGGAGACATCAAAGTATAGTAGTTATCTTAGCACCCCAGAGATCAATGACTTAAAAGATAGTTAGTGGTGAGAAAGTAAGCAAATAATTTCATTCATGTATACAATATATTTACTGTGATACAAGTCAAGCTACTATCACTATCCTTTTTTTTCCACCTTGTAACCTGACATCAACCTCCTAGAGGAAGAAGAGCCCTTATTTCTAACTATTCACTAGTAAAGAATGACCATTAAGAGCTCAGCAGCCACTAAGGCTGAGGATGAGTAAACTGCCTATCTTAAGCCTTCCTGAGCATCTCAACTACAGGTGAAGGTTAAGCTAAACATTGTTAGCAGGGTGACAAAGGCAGTGGTGAAGGTTAAAGCAAAAGCTAAAAATCATAATATTAGCAAGGTCTCGATAAAGAGAAAGGAAAAGGACAGTGTCATTAATGAGGTCTTAGTGAAGGGCAAAGACAAGAAGAAGGAGGGTGATATGGGTAAGGACTCAGTAAAAACAGGAGGGAAGATGAGAAAGATGAGACTTGTGAAGAGCTATGAGATCATTTAGAGTAGTGAGAATGAGCTGAAGGATGAGGAGCCTCCAGCAAAGAAGAAGGTAAGTGCTTATATTTATAATACATCAAATACGTTCATTATTATTCATAGAAGATCTCTGTTCTACAGAAGGCAACCCCAGTGAGACCAGTGAAGAGAGCTTATACTGATTACCATGATCATGACTATAATAATAATAATAATGACAATGATGCACCTTACTTGAACTGTTAAAAGTTCAAATTATCATGCTACTTCATGTTGCACACTACATGCATGCCTTGACACTATCACAAGGTCAAGTGCAGCAAGTCAGTAAGTCAATTGAAGGAGGCAATCACTGAGGCAGTGAGGAATCATTCTCCTCCTTCAGACTTCAAGAGCACTCACTCATTCACTATAAATATTTTGTCCTCCTTAAAGCTTGCTTTCACTCACTGCTGCTGCCTATCTTTATCATCACTGCTACTGCTAATGAAGACTGAGAGAGCACTAGCCCTCAAAAAGACTAGAAAGCCTAAAGTGAAACTAAGAGCTGCTGCCTCAATATCTCAGCCAAGGCATTTAATGACACTAAGAAAAGATGAGTGCATCATGATATCATATAATCTGAATGCTAACACTATTCTAGTTAAAGTTATCATCACAGTGCGACACTTCACCATACTAGGTTAAGCTTCAGAGATACAGTTAGAAGGGCACTTGACCTCATCATTGAGCATCCTGTCAATAGCAAGTTTATACTATTCAGTCCCTTATTATCGTCTAAGACAGTTTGGCCGAACGTGCATTTTCGGTGACCGAGATGGTTCAGCAGACTTGGGCCCAACTAGCCACTCACTGATGTTTTATACAGTTGGGCCCAATATCTCACTGAGATGGTCTGAGACAGTTGGGCTCAGCATCTTGCCCAGACCATCTTAGACGGTTGGGCCGATCAATATGAAAAATAACTCAGCGATTGTCAGTGACCATCTAAGATAGTTGAGCTGATCAATATGAAAAATAGCTCAGTGATTGTCGGTGACCATCTGAGACAGTTGGGCCAATCAATATGAAAAATAGCTCAGTGGTCATTGGTGACTGTCTGAGACGGTTGGGCCCAGCAATATAAAAAATAGCTCGATAGTCATTGGTGACCATGTGAGACAGTTGGGCCAACCAATATGAAAAATAGCTTAGTGATTATCAGTGACTGTGTGAGACGGTTGGGCCGACCAATATGAAAAATAGCTCAGTGATTGTTGATGACCGTCTGAGACAGTTGGGCCCAGCAATATGAAAAATAGACTCAGTAGTCATCGATGACCTGTGTGAGACAGTTGGGCCCAGCAATATGAAAAATAGNNCTCGATGGTCATCAGTGATCATCTGAGACAGTTGGGCTCAGCAATATGAAAATAGCTT
>SGPL01000179.1:0-57201 GCA_004802705.1 Bondarzewia mesenterica
GGGAGGATTGAGAGGGGGGAGAGTTTGCCGTCGGTGGTGACTGGGGAGGGGGAAGGGTCGGTGTCGATGGGGTCGTCGGAAGTGTCGTCGGTGGGGTCGTCGTCCTCGTCCTCGTCCTCGTCTGTGGGGTTGGCGATCGCGTTGTCGTCGTCGTGACCCTCGGTCGGTTCTCTGCATTCACGATTCTCGCCTTTTCATTTTTTTTTTCGTTTGATTGTTTTTGGTTTACGAGTGTGTCGGACGTTTCCATCTCCCATCCTCTATACTTGTTCCCCCCCCATCGAGCATGCCCTTATTCCCCGTTATTTAATATTCAGCATTCCTCCGGTGTTCAACGTTCAGGTTCGTGTCGTGTTCAACCCATTTACAGGCGTTCCATGTCGGTTCATTCAACCAAAACCCACACACAGGTTCGGGGACGGGCTTTTTTGGTTTTGCGATTTTAAGATTTTGGTTCTTGGTTTTCATTGAAAAAATCCAGCATGCCATCATGCGTTTGTTGCCCGTCGCATTCTTTTTCTTTTGCTTCTCTCTCACTCACTCGCTCACTCGCTCATTGCACATATCTATCGCTCCCCTCACATACATACATACATATATACACACCATGACGAGATTCGAGATTCGACGCGATCGACGCGATGATCATAGATTTTTCCTCTCTTTCGGGCTGCACATACATATGTACATGTACGAGTGTACCCGCTATTGCATGGTATCTTTTTCCCCCGTTTAGACATGTACGGGTACCGCGAAACGAATCAAACCATCTCGACATATGTATGTATGTACAGTTGACTATCTCATAATGCATAGCGTCGGGGAGAGCTCAATCCTATGCATTATGAGGTTTATGCATTAGCAGATGGCATTCTGGCAGGTGCCTGGCAGTTTGGGGATGCAAAATGTCATGCATTATGAGATAGTCAACTATACATGGATCCGGATTCAATATTGAATGATCGTTCGAATTCGTTCAACTCTGATAAGTCACTCGTATGCGCGTGCACGCGTGCACGCGGACTGTACGTAAGTACGTATACGGTAAGTTAGATTAGAAGCATCGACGTTCGGATTCCAGCCTGAGCGGCGAGCGTCGATGTCCTCGTTCTTTTTTTAATTATGGAACTGCAACTTGGACGGACCTTCCCCCCGCCCTCTCCCTCCCCCTGCAGGCCTGGGCCTTCGTACCAGTATTTCAGTCCTGAGTCGACACTGCACGCCGCACGGCGTCATGCGTCGAATTCGTTTGTGCGGCGTCAGTCGTTTTTTGATCGTTATGATAAAGGATAAAGGATAAAGGATAAGCGTGACGGGTCGCGGAAATGACTTCAAACGAGACGAGACGAGATGGTGTGCGTACGTTTTGTGTGGCACGTACATACTACAGGAGCGTATCGGTCCTCGGAGAGTAGCTATAGCCTGAGGTAGGCGTCTCGGAGATGCCCTTGAGCTTGGAGATACGGATGGGCTATATGTGTGTGTGGTATGCCGCCGGCGAGGACGACGTATAGACGCATCTATATCTATATGGCTTCCGTGGTTGTGTACCTAGCTAGGCTATGTACAGTATCTCCATGCCGGATCCGATTCTCACCCATGCTCTACTTGTACTTGTAAAACAGGACATACATGACCACGTGTCGCACCTCGCCTCGCACTAACCCTTTCTCAGCAGGATCAACCGCCCCCGCCCCCTGCGAATTCCAACTGGATACATAAAATGTCAATGAATAGATGTTTCCTAGCCTACAACGTTCTGGACACGGACGGAACCAGTCCGCGTTGGGGATTCTCGTTGATCATCTGTGCACGAACTATCCGTCCATATGTCGACTCTATTCAGGCTCTATATAGCATGCCCTACATATAGATTGAATGCATACAATCATAGTATCCTAGGCATGCGCAGAAGTGCCGCATCGGATATAACCCCCCTCCCCCCCAAAAAAATCCCAAGCCCAGACGCACCCACCCCGACTGAATAACAAGTGAGATATATATATATATGTGTGTATCAAGAGATTGAGACAGAACGACGAGCTGCTAGGCGTACCCAGAAGCCACGGCACGGGAAAGGGCGGTATCATACATGACATTAATCCACAAGATGGGGCTAGAAACACAACAACAAAGTGACGGGTCAGGTTGCGCGTACGCGTGATGTACACTGGCCAGTGCATGCGTGGAGTATATACGCGACGAGTGTTCAGGCCTTATAGAGGGCGTCCAAGAACGCGCTGGCGAGGGTGCCGACCATGCGCGGACCGACGGCGCTCGAGTTGCCGAGACCTAGAGACAGGGTGGGTCATGTCAGTATCAACACACAACCCTCCCCCGTCGGTTTTCCAGAAAGAGAGAACAAAAAAAAAAGGACGAGAAAAAAGAAAAGAAAAGGGGGAGACAAGAACGAAACGGGGAATCGACGAAAGAGGAAAGAGTAAGGGAAGAACCTCGGAGGGGGTGGTGCAGGTTTTAAGGTTCGCTGCACGCGCTTCTCCTTTAAAGTTAGGAAAGGGAAGGAGGAAGGACTAGAGGGTCATCCGCAACGCCACCAAGGAGAAAGGGAAGGACTTCGAAAAAAGAAGCGGGTGCTGAGCAGCAGCATACAGTGTGAGACGCACGCTCTTGCTCAGCGGGAATGGACGAGAAGGATCGTATATTGCACCCACGCGCGGCGCGATGATAAGGGATCATGCCATGGGAACGAGAAGGCAGAGCGCATGCGTGGCTTGGTAGGTGTTCGTGAGAGCGAGCGAGGATCGTGCGTAGTACTTTGGAGAGTGCAAAGTTCCGAAGAAGGGGGATGGAAAGAGAGGGAGAGAGGGGAGGAGTCACGTACCGTAGATGGCGACCATGGTCCCCTCGCCCATGGGGGCGCCTTTCACCTCGCGTACGGAGTCTTTCAGGTCCTGGATAAATGTCTCCACGACGGGGACGGTCAATCGCTGCAATATAAATTTCGATCAGCATCTTCGCAACCCAGAGCATTCGCCCAAATCGGTCGAGCCGATCCGAAAGAGCTCCATCGATCGCGAGCGTAGATCAACCAACCAAAGGAAGAAACGAACAAGAGGAGAAGGGAGGACAGAGAATGGGCACGCACCGTACACGCAATGTGAACGCGGCGGCGGATTCTGGAGCGCGTTCAGATGCCATCCTTTCTTCGCCATCGCATCGCCGACAGCGAGCACGTTGACGTCCGGCCTGCGCGAGCTGAAAGCGACAACCGACGCGGGCGGGTTGCCCAGGACGTACAGCTCCGGAACGTCGGATTTGATCGCGCGCTCGATGCTCTTCGCCGCGCCGACGATAGCGCGACACGACGAGATGTAGCCTCTGGCGGGTGTGTCAGAGACGGTGAAGGTGGAGACAGAGGTGCTGAACTACGTACTCCTCACCCATGTATTGCATCGCGGCCCATGCGCCCGCGATCAGAGCGCCAGGTCTGGAGAGCAGGGGAGATGGTGAGAGATTGAACAAGTCGACATGGATCTATCCGCTCTTCACAAACCTTGATCCGGAGAATCCAGGGCTGGCATAGACACCGCCTAAAGGTGGCAATCGTCAGTAGGGTATACAAACATATATATCTAGCTTCGACGACGTAAAAATATCCGCACCTGCCCATTCAGGGTTCACATAATACATGTATTGACGCAGTTCCGGGGAGCGATACATAATGACCGAAGAACCCTGTCATATCATGTTGAGGAGAAAGCAAGCTCTACACGTATTTGTACTGTACCTTTGGCGCAAATCCATACTATGCGAAATGGAAGAAAAAAAACGGTTGAGGGAACAAGCGACGAGTTGGAAAACGATAACCTGCCTTGTGTGTGTCACAGCTGATGCTCGTCACACCATCCACCCTGAAGTCAAATGGTTTCACAGGGAACCCAGCCTTCTCAAGGAACGGCATGATAAAGCCACCCAGACAGCAGTCGACGTGCAATCCGACATTGTGTTTCTTGGCAAGTTTTGCGAGACTGACGATGTCGTCTTGGCAGCCATCCGGGAAGTTGATTGCGGAGCCTACGATCTGTAACGCGCGAACGATCGTCGAATTGATGCATGCTAGAAGACAGGAATACTGACCATGATGGTGTTGGCGTTGCTGAATTGCAGGGGTGAGCTCAAGTTTAGTATAGATGAGAAGACGGGGATAGTGACTGACATGGCTCGAGACACTCTTTTCAGATCAACCTGACGAGTCACTCTGTCGACTGGAATGCTATGCAGCTTAATCTTCAGGTATGCAGCAGCCTTGTCGAATGCTGCATGTGCAGATGCTGGTATGACCCTGCGACCAAAAGGAGAGTTCAATGATCAAGAACAGATGATAAAGACAATATCCACTTCGCACAAACATTTCTGGTTCAGTGATTCCTTTGACAGCGCAAGCCCAATCTCTGTGCGTCTTGACAGACATTATGATGGATTCCGTCCCTCCAGACGTCGACACACCCGCACCGTCCGGGTTGTTGTACATTCGCAGGCACATGGCCACAACTTCCGCATCCATTTTGCGTACGGCAGGGAACACGTCGGGATGGAGTGGGTTGGAGACGCAGTAACGTTGAAACGCGGCAACGATGACTTTCTCCATGTCCTCACCGCCATCTGTCCGACGAAGTCAGAGGGGAAAAGGAAGTGCGCGAGAAGCTCTAGGTACGACACAGTAATGTCGGCACGTACGGTATACAGCACCAGATAGTTTACCCTCGCGATAGTCCGTGTGCGACCCGCCCTCGAGATCCATCTTGGCCATCTCGTCCATGATCCATTCTAATGACCTACTTTGTGTGGGAAGAGACAGGTGCCGTGTAACGCCAGGGCCCTGCGGTACGAGCCTGTTGTTGATGTCGACCTTCGCCTTGCCCATCTCGGTCGCGACTTTCTTCTTCATCTCCGGCATGCTCATGATGAGCAAGACGACTTTCTGAGGGTTTCGTTACAGGTTACAGGCGCCCTCGAACTAGTCAGTCATCATGCACGCACCTGGGCAGCCCATTGATAGATGTCGCTGGTTGTCTGTGAGACGCCCTCGCGCGCGCACATGCCTCCAGGCCTTTAGAGAGCGCGTAAGAATGAGATACAAAATCAACAGATTCTTGGTATTGTCGAACGTCAGTTGACCGCGGAAGGCCCTCGAAGCGTCTGCAACACTACGCATGGAGGACATTGTTAGTAATATCAGACAGACAAAGGTGAACAGGGTAGAATGTGTGTCCGGTTCTGAAGTTATGCCAGGATTGCCGCGGCGCGCCGAGGGTGAATGGGTCGGAGGATGGACAATTTCAACACCTGCCGCCGGGAGTAAAAGTCGCGTGCTTCCGGTAACCGGCGGCATCTCAACGCGACAGCCTCAGCCATGACGTTGTTCGTTATCCCAAATCTTATCTTGAGCTCCCTTCGAACCACTGATTAACTTCGTTCAAGTATTCAATACATATCTACTTCCAAATCTTTCCATCTTTTTCAACGTGTGCAATGTGCATACTCTGGAACTGTATATCTAGCCTGAGTATCAGTAATGTTCAGAGGTGACTCAAAATTTGTCTTTTTTTCCTTTCTGGGAATCGGCCTACTGTCTGTCCCATCGACGATCTCGCTTGGACAGTACACAACTTCTTGTGCTGAGCTCTGCGTCGTCTGGACTGTGTGGGACTCAAATCGGTGACTCAACTTGTATGGCTTTCGGGTGCTATGGCGTGTTCGCCTGACGCCCGTACCGACTCTTCCGTGGCCAGCTTGAAAATCGTATCATATCAAGGCGAATCACCATCACCATACCAATGGCAAAGTGTTACTTGCTTTTGTCTTGAAAGTGTTTTTCTTGATCAATAGTCTCGTCTGTTGGAGATGACAAGCTAGCCCCTTCAGCCAGTTATCTGGCTTGAACGGTTAGCTCTGGATCTGAGTCATTTGGACCGTTGAACATCGTCTCCGTTCGAACTTCGAATTCGTGGAACAAGTCCTTCTGTTTCCATAGCCAGTCATCATAGTTCTAGCGACTATCATGGTGAGTAGCACGGCTCTTGATTCAGTCCGCTCTCATATTTGCGTTGGGCCGGGTGCTTCCGGCGTAGATTGTCCTGGATAGCCAAAGAAATCTATGGCTTCTTCGTTCTGGTTTTGTACCATTCTGCGTACGGAACATATGGTGTCTTGTGTGCTCATCCCTTTTTTAGCCTCATTTCCAGCTCATGCCTGCCTCACGCTTCGAAAGGATGTCATTTATGCGCGCTCCGGCAGGATATGGCCTTCTGCCTGTCGACCGCGATCAGCTCCCGCATGCCTCCCGTCTCTCTCCGCATCGTATGATGCGCCACTTTTGCCCAAATACTGCTCTACTTACTCTATTCTGGCGATACTCTGGGCCGTTCTGGGATACTCGCGATGCTCTCAAACATAACTTCGGGTCCGTCTGGAGTCGTCTCGACCTGATGGGGCTAAATATAGTCGACGGTTCAAACAGATTAGCGCGTCGTACCGTTTATCCCACGTCAAGCGCTACGCTACTGTAGGATGTCTGTCTTCCTCAACGCTTGCAAGAAAAGAGATTGCTTGGGCAACCGGAGGTGCGCATCTTCGTTGTTCATGGGGCTGACCCGGCTCTATATCACAAACTCTCACACGGGATTTCACGTCTGTCTGCAACACAAATTTAGGATCATGGACGCGCTTATACGGCCGTTTTCTGCATCTGTTGTTTGAGTTTCCTTCATTTGTGGTCCTCCGCTATTTCTGAACCGGTGCAATTCACCAGCAGGTTCTGTATTGAAATCGGACCACACCAGTCAAAGCTTGTTAATGAAGTGCGTGGGAAGTACAGCCTCAGTCTGGAACGTCTTGGCGAAGCTCGAGACCGCGGACCAGCCCGCCAAGTCTATCAATTTCTGGTCGGTTTTGGACTTGATCTCTCCTTTTGCTGGAAATTTAATCTTTTTCAGGAGCAGTTTGGATACTCGGCAGTTCGAACCGGCTCCCTAGGCTCTCGGCACTATCACCTTCCACCATCCGTCTCAAGCGAGCAGAGATCATTATAAAAGGACAAGCCGTTCATCAGCGTTGCCACAACGTCTCTCTTTTAAACTCACACTCTTTATTTCTCATCTGCACGCTTTTGCGGGACCGCTCCGGCGACGTTTACGCTTCAAGACCTACAATTCCTTTATATTTGGTCTTAGACCCTTAGTGCACACTACTACAACACCCCCGTTCTTTACGATGATCTTCCCGTCGCTTCTTGCTTTGGCACTGGCGGCTGTCCCTTCTGCTTATGCAGGGAAGGGTGGTACTTTCGAGGAGGTTGGTGATACGCTCGTTAGTGCTATGATGGTGAGTTTTTTTTTTTTCCTGCGGTTGTAGTGCTGGTTGAGACGTATCGGAATGAAAGGTGTTTCTTGGAAACGAAGGCAAAGTCTACATTCTCGACAAGGCGGAGGGTAATCCGACTCAGATCAATGGCCACCCTGCCTGGGCATCAGTATGGTTTGTCTCTGATCTTTGGTCTCTACGTGCACGGCCATGATTTACATGTTGCATCAGGGATGTGGAGACGCGCGAGGTTACTGTCATGGATGTCGAGACCAACCCCTTCTGCGCTGCCGGCATGCATCTTCCTAATGGCTCGTTCGCAACATTTGGCGGCAACGGTGCTGTGACGCGCGGTAAGTGTTGGACGCGCAAATATGCCGGAAATTGTGACTCTAATCATCGCGTTATTTGCCGATAGGTGGTGACATCGGTTCTGTGAAGTCTGACGGTGGCTATGCTGCCTCATACGATGACACCTACATGGACTACGATGGCCGTACATCTATCCGCATAATTACTCCATGCGAAGGCAATATCTCCTCTCCCGACTGTCTGTGGTACGATGGTAACTCTGGTCCCAAGATGCAAAAGCAACGCTGGTACCCTGCGGCTGAGTCGCTTCCGGACGGCAGTGTCGTTCTCATCGGCGGTTTCGTCTCTGGTGGCTATGTTAACCGCAACACTCCTAATGTCAACCCTGCTGGCGATGGCTCAGAGCCCACCTTCGAGTTCTACCCGTCGAGGGGTGATGCCCAGGTCATGGACTTCATGGTCAAGACCAGTGGCCTCAACGCTTATGCTTTGACTTTCCTTATGCCCTCGGGCAAGATGCTTGTCCAGGCGAATTATTCCACAAGTGAGTATCACGCATCGTTCACCGCATCACGAACTCATGAATTATTGCACAGTTCTCTGGGACTACCAGAATAACATTGAGACTACTCTTCCTGACATGCCTGGCAAAGTCATCCGCGTGTATCCGGCGTCTGGTGCTAACGCGATGCTTCCGCTCACTCCGGCCAACAGCTACAATCCTACCGTCCTATTCTGCGGTGGCTCTGACATGCCAGATGAGGCTTGGGGAAACTACAGCTGGCCGACGATTAACACCTGGGACTATCCCGCGTCTGCCGACTGCCAGCGTCTTACTGCTGAGCCTTTGGACGGTTCTTCCCCGGCCTATGAGCAGGATGACGACATGCTGGAGACGCGCACTATGGGCCAATTTGTTGCGCTCCCAGACGGCAAACTGTTGGTTCTCAACGGCGGCCTTAACGGAACAGCTGGTTATTCGACTGCTACTGGTCAGACTGATTCCTACAGTGAGATGCCGTTCGGAATGTCCCTCGCATCTGGTCCAGTCGGTCGCCCCTCCCTCTATGACCCTACTGCTCCCAAAGGCAGTCGCTGGTCGAGCGCTGGATTCTCTACGTCAAATATTGCTCGTCTCTACCACTCCTCGGCCATCCTCCTCGCAGACGGTTCCGTTTTCATCGCTGGATCTAACCCCAACGTCGACGTCAACACGTCCACCGTTTTCCCTACCACTTACAAGGCGGAGATCTTCTATCCTTCCTACTTTGACGCTCCGACTCGTCCTTCGCCCACGGGTATCCCCAAGACCCTTTCCTACGGCGGTGATCACTTCAATGTCACCGTTCCTACTTCTTCATATTCTGGTGATAGTAACGAGGCTGCGGCTAACACTAGTGTCTGGCTCATCCGCGGTGGTTTCACAACACATGCCCTCAACATGGGTCAGCGCTCGATGCAGCTGAACAACACCTACACTGTCCAGGACGATGGTACGATCATCCTTCACGTCGCGCAGCTGCCCCCCAACCCGAACCTCATCACGCCCGGCCCAATTCTGTTCTTCGTCACGGTCAACGGCATTCCGAGCAACGGCACCCAGGTCATCGTTGGTAACGGACAGATCGGCACGCAGCCGACGTCCGCGGTCACCGTTCTTCCTGCAATTGTCAAGTCGCAGAAGGCGACGGGCACGGGCCAGAGCAGCCAGCAGAACAACTCGCAGAGCAGTCAGCAGAACAACTCGCAGAGCAGTTCGAACGGCGCTTCTTCCATCAACGGTGGTGCAATCCTTGCGGCATTGATGACCGCCGTTGCTGCCGTTGCATCGCTGGGTGAGTTTTCCTCCGCGGCATTTTTGCTTCTGTTTTCTAACATTCATCCGCGCTTTTCTCAGGCTTCTAAGTTAATTGTGTGATTTGAATTTGGGGATGTGATATCATGGACATGATTCTGCGTTGTGATCGTACTTAACTGGGACTGCGTGAAGTAAAATTTCTTAGCCAGCGGTACTGCTTCATTTGACTTTCATATTCTATTCAATGAATGTGTTATTGCTTTTCTTTCTTCAGCGTGGAGGCATGCAGTGTGATCGTGTCTTCCTATCATCGTTTTCTTTTCACACGACATCTATACCGGGACCAAGGACGTCTGTATTTTATTGAACTCCCATCTATAGTGATTCCGCCCGCTGGCTCTTACTGCTCTGAGTATCATATATCATCAATATAGAAGGAGACTTGGGACCGTTCGGATATCCGTACCATACCGGATATAGTCAACTGCATGCACATCTGGCACGAATTCTGGACTGTTGAAGAAACAATCTAATTTGATGGAATACGCACACGGAATTTTCTGTCGAGGTGCTAGCACATCATACCTCTCAGGACCGTATCCCACAATTCGGCGTGGTCTTGTCTCGTCGTTGATAAAACTCATTCCGGCAACGGTGTGCGATCGCCTCTTCCGCTGCACATATTCAATTGCATCAGATATTGGCAGCTGATAAGACCCTCGACTTTGCCAACTGTAGCACGGAACTTTCGCGCAGTCTTCTTGAAAGTTGACGGAACTCATCCATTACAGTACTAGTGTCATATGTCTATGTGCGTCGAAATTCAGGTCACCCGGCGGTAAACTTCCCAACCACTAACTTGTAAGTTCGACAAAGATGTTCTCGATATCGCTGGAAGGTTTCATGGCGAGCTGAGACTACATGTCTGCAATCTTCATTGCGTGGGAAGGTGGGATATGAGTGTAATGAGTTCGGTGATGTTGGAAATTATTGTTGCGACAGCCCAAGGAGCCCAGTGAGCGCAAAGTCCAATAAACGGTAAGGTTGAGGGACGTAGTACGCGGATCGGGTCAAAGCAGTCACGTTCCGGAGAGGTTGTCCAGACTCATGATGCCGGGAACATTGAGATGTTAGAAGGGGAAAATGATTCAGTGGTCAGCGTCACCGGTCGACTGAG
This sequence comes from Bondarzewia mesenterica, assembly GCA_004802705.1. Lineage (NCBI taxonomy): Eukaryota > Fungi > Basidiomycota > Agaricomycetes > Russulales > Bondarzewiaceae > Bondarzewia > Bondarzewia mesenterica. The sequence continues at coordinate 10,611 of SGPL01000179.1, forward strand.
TGTCTCGAGCGCCACCAATAAACTCAGAAGAGATGAATGAGAGAGATGGGCTTTGATTTGAGTGCAAGACGGAAGCTTGGGGCCTGGGGCGGTAGATTCGCTGAATCTGGTTATGAGAGCTTACCACGTCCGGAGAACTGAGAAGGCCGGCAGGCATCTTTCTCTGGCCATCTGATGAAAACTAGCATCGAAGCGGGTCTGATCGTGGTTCCCGTTCAAAAAATCAGTCGTAAAAGAGAATTTATCCTCTCTGTGTATCCAGGGGATTGCGAAAATATGTGAATTAGGCATGACTCTCGAATCTCGAATCGTAGAAACAAACCGTCCATTGCAAGTTTGCACTCTTAGTCCTTTTTCTGTCCTCCTGTAACACCACCAGTCAAGACACTCGGAAGTTCCTGGTTTCCGATCCCGTACAATAAACCCACTGAGCCCACTACCAATAACAACAGTGCAACGACCGTGCCAGCCAACAATACGAAGGGTCTGCCAGAGCTCGGGAGTCAGCATCATCGACAAAGACAAGAACATTGAATCGAGATACGCACCCGCTCACGTCCTTCCGCTCGCATGCCTGCCCAGCCCAATTCTCCGTCCTACCTTTCTCATCCTTGGTTGCAGCACACGCACAAACGAAACAAGTCTTGCCTGCCTTCGTCGCACTGACGCACGAGCCTCTACCGGAACACGCGCTCGTCGCATTCCCGCACTCGCTCTCTGAGGTGTAGCACGTCGAGACGGAGTTGATGGGCTGCTGCGGGATGGTGGGAGGGAGAGGGGACTGCGGCGGCTGTCTCCTGCTTGGCGCATTCGCGCGCGCACCGTTGAAGGTGAGAACGACCAAGTTGATATCCTTCTTGTCAAGAGCGCCGAGCAAAACGGCACGCAGAGTCTCTGCGGCGAGCGTATACTGCTCGCTGGAGCGTCCATAAGCGCTCGCAATCTCGCCCAACCCTGTGAGTTCGAAGGCGCCGAATTTATCAGAGGCGAGGCCGTCATCATCGGACTCTAGGAAGGAGACAAGTCCTGAAATTTCGGTAAGGAAGGATTCGGTCGCAGAGGAGGAGACGGAGAAGATATCGAGGAGGCGAGGGACAGGTGCACTGTAGGAGGGTAGGGAGAAAATGTGCGTGTATGCTTGTGGAGCGCGGTGCAGATAGGTGGAAATCAGAGACGAGAAGGAGGTTATATCTGGGGAGTTTGACAGAGAGAAAGTCGGCTTCAAGGACTCGGGCAGCACATCTATATGTTCGTCAAACGAGTGAGCTGTAGATGCGAATCCAACATTAACACATACATAGCGCGCGCACCTTTTGCGTCAGCCTCATCAATACTGAGCAGCAGTCCATTCTTGTCTCCTTCGCCAACAAAAGGTTCATTCAAGAACTTCGTCGCAATCTGCTCATTGCCTTGCAAAGGCTCAAATGCTTCAAGGCGGAGGTGACGAGAGATGACTGAGCTTGCGTGTGATGGTGTAAGGTAGGAGGGTAAAGATGGAGAAGGGTTTAGATAAACCTCAGCTGCTTGACTCAAACCAGTGAAGAGGAGACATAGTAAGATTCCTCGCATCCTGCTTGACGGGAACGACGAAGTGCAAGGTTGTGACAGTCACAATCATGGTTTTGAACGCCGGGCCAGGCCGGGCCGCCAACGATGAATGTTCGCCAGGATAACTTTGCGCCAGGCCCCCTGCGTATCCTATGATACCTTGTATCCTGGTGCGGACGGATTTGGTGCCGAAACGGAGCCCTTCTTGTATCCCAGTGAGGACGAAAAGGCCGAAAATCTGGCAAAGGTCCGATCCCAAGGTACGTACGAAAATGGTCCGTCGGTAGCCGTGTTGTATCAGAGTGCGGACGGATAGGGACCCGGCCAGACCCGGCCGCTCTTCAGACAACACGATCATGGGCGTCACTTGGTCTCCTTTGCGGAAGACAATCGTCCTGTGGGCGTCGCTCAACTCCAGTCAAATGAACTTTCACCACATCAATGCATAATGAATGTCATTTTATTTCCATGCATGTGCGTAGGTACTCGCTGCCGGCTGTCATGGTGCTGCCATGGTTGGGAGGTTGTATCCGGTTTTGCTGACGAAAGTGTCCCAAATCAGGTGGTCCTATCACTCTTGCTGACGGAAGTGGCCCGAAAAGCATGCGGACGGAAAGGCCAAAAAAGCGCGAATTTGGATACAACCTCTTGCAGCATACGCAGGGGGCCTTTTGCGCCGTGCACACCAACTTATTCCAGTTTCTCTGCCATTTTCCGAAGTGAGTGCTGTTTCAATCAATTCAGACAGTTGTTGTCTGATTTATGAATAATTCTCTGTCAGGCGTGAAACTTCACCTACCCTGCGAGGAGTGTGCAGGCTGTCCCAGCGCAATAATCATCCATGTCTTGTCGCAGACTCATCTACGTCCAGACTAGGTGTTCCGCTTTCTTTCCACAACACAGCCTTGGTCTCATTGGAGCCCATTTTTTGTGTCGAGGCGTTCACGCCGACTCGAAATGGTACGCTAACAGCGAGGTGTCAGTACATTTAGCTTTGGCGAGGCAGTATGTTCGTAGCTATCCGGATTCCTGATGATTGCGTGACTGAAGTTTAAACATTCTTTCATATCAGTCAACGCATTCTGCAGACGCAGATTACAACGTGACCGCACATCTTCCAGCGGCTTGCGGAAGCCCTAGACATAGGAGAGTCCAGCGCACCATTCAGAGCTTTGATCCAGGCCACCTTCTGCCTGAAGACTTCCATGACATGTCATACAGGGAATCCGTAACATTCACGGTCATTCTTGATGGCCAGAAACTCCGCCCCTCACTTGTCATCCGTTACATGGGAAAGACTGTGTTTCCAGAAGGAACGCAAGGTTATCTCTACTACAGTCCATCTACGACGCCAGACTTGTCGGATGGCGAGATTCGCTTCCGTGTCGCCAAACCTGGAGATCCTGCTGTCACTTTTAATGAAGGCCATGATTTATTGTCTCCCACGGCATTCGATGGAGGCTCCCTGTTTTGAAGAGTTCTGCAGGACGGTTCACGGTCTCCGCACGCAGGCTACTCATCAAAGAGAATCCACCGCTCCAGGGACATCAGATTAAACCACTACCTCATAAAACAATTCCCACGAATCGGTACATCGGAACTCTTGATCCTCAACACATCACATCTTCGGATTTCCATGATATATCGGGTCTTTTACGTTCAAAATTTTATGTCAAGAACTTCGAAGAGACTTCTGAATCAATCTACTACGAAGGGAACAGGAAAATTCCTGGTCGGACAATTCCTTTCCCTCCTGGAACACACGGGTTTCTCTACTATCACTCTCAGACTGGCGACATGAAGGAGGGACAGCTCCGTTTCCGCATCACCAAGGACGCTAATCCCACCAGTTTTGTGGAGGGAGAGGACCTCTTGCTTCGCAAAGGTTTCCCGTGGTACATGTCAGACAGTCTATTGCGTCCTGGCGGGTTTCGTAGTCTTATTCCAAAAGACGATGGTGCTACAAAACCAGAGATGATCCCGGCGGAGCAACAGGACGTCACGCGCTACGATCGGCTTCCACTCGTTATTCGCACCCAAAACCGTCCGGTGTTTGCGTTCGGTCAATTATTTTCAGTTTCATTCTCTTCATTGTACAACCTCATCTGGATCGGATACGGAGAACGCAGACGGTGGTTCATGTTGCGCTATCCTCTCTTTGTCCTGAATGAAGGTCGTCCTCGAGCAGTTTATGATGGTCAGCATCAGATTATCTGTCAGAGAATTATCTTTTCAAATTACCTTTCAACTTCAGGAATTGCATTGTGCTGCTTTGAACCATCACTTTTACCCAGAGATCGAGGTTCGACCGCAGTTGTACTGCGCCTGTGCAAGATCGTCTCACCTATCACCATCAAGAAGCGCGACCAGCTCCCGAAAAATCTTGATCTTCGGCATATCCCCAAGCCACCGAAAGAGGGAGAACTGTTCGAGCGGCGTACCTCCGGCGTGCGAGTGTATCGCCCCAAACCGGATACACATAATTCTCGGGCTTTGGAATTCCTATTCAGAGCTCAAGTTGACAATTCGGAAGATGGTGGTACTTTGAAATCTGCTGTTTGACCACGTCCTACTCTTTAATTAATTGTTTTACCTTGTCAGGGTAGCAAACGTCTGCCCGAGAAACAGGAGGCAAAGGAAATGGCGTAATTTTAGGGAAAAGATATTGTCAGCACGGGCGTTCTGCATTCGGCATCTGTTCCTTCGATGATATCGATATCGACATATGTTGAATACTATGTATCCTACGAGATCCTACGTATCAATGTCAGGAAGAAACCATCCCCCATGACGTGTCAATGCCATGCGTGCGTCGAACTGGATGTTGTTGCAGATGCTACCTGGTCCAACGCATAGTACTCGACTATGTCTGGATGTGGGTGGCGGCATTCTTCAGCATTCTGCTCTACGCACATCCACATTCCAGGAACAGAAGAGTCCAGAGTTACTCCCTGTGCCAACAGTATCGCGGTTAAAAAGCTAATGTGAGTATGACATGCTCCCGACTCCATTCGTTGCGGTGTAACACAGCATCTCATCGTTGTCTAGTTATCTTGTTATATACACGATCACAGTGAGCTCCACAAGCTTTATGAGTCCCTATTCGAAGCTCACTTGAGCAAACCACACCGCAGGTTCCACCCATCGCCATCGTGCGTTATACTGCGTTTTCCCACCCCAACCATGAGCCACACCTCGGTGCCACGATCTTCGCTGAAGTCGTCTTTTGCTCCTCCGGGCTTCTCAATGTCCTTCTTTACAAAATGACGCGCCGGTTCCTGCTGCCGCATCACGAATTACAGCTATCCAACGTTCTCATGAGTGACCTCTTCACCCGCGGCAGGGCCTCCGGGCGCAGGCGCACTTGACGATGACGTGTCCCAGCCCATCTCCTCCGTTCCTCCGATCAGGGGGCGCTTGTTCGACTCGGATGACGATGTACCACCGCCTGGGGAGGATGGGCGGACTAAGTCTTCAATCCATAAGCCGCGGGATTGGTTACCTGGCAAGTCGACTCTCGATTTTCAATCCACATAACTCGCTAACGTTGTATCATTGCCCATCTGACTGTTTTTGCAGTGGATCTTATTCGTCGTTCACAAAACCTGTGCCGCCAAGGCTGTCGAAGGGAACAGCCTTCGGTCGCTCAATGGTCATAGACGACCCACATCCGCTCCATATCTGCATATCTATCTCCAAAATCTCATTCCCGCAGTTGTGACAGCCTGCCTCCCCCCCGCATCATAAAAACCCAATCGTCATAGACGACCCACATCCGCCCCGCATCATGTGCGGTCCGGCAACTCATTCTCTACCTGTATCAGTAAGTATCATATATATGGCCGTTCTGTCATGCCTCATGATCATCTTCCTTGATGCGCTATATATCATATATAAGCCCATTGGAAACACGCATCTCACTTGCAGAGCATCATGACTACACTCGTCGTCTCTTTCAAGGCCGACTTGTAGGTCTCCTGTTCTTCCTTCTCACCCTACGATTTCTCTGATTTTTCTGGACAGCGCGCATATCATCAACGGTCGAAAGATCGGGTCTCAGACTTTGCAAGACGTCATCAATCCTGCCACTAAGGAGGTCATTGCTGCTGTCCCCATCGCCACCGAAGAACAGTTGAATGAGGCTGTGGGCGCTGCCTCTCGTGCATTGTCAACTTGGGCTACTGTCCCTGCTGAGGCACGGCAGTCGTCTCTTTCCAGAATGGGAGATCTTGTCAGTGAGCACCTTGATGAATTCATCGAGCTCTTGATCAAGGAGGTTGGGAAATCGAGACAATTAGCGTGAGTTCTGAATTCTAACTTGGTTTTTACAAGAAGCGTGGTGCTCACGACGCATCATGGCTATATCTGTTTTTCAGGACAATGGAGGTTGGTAGTTGTGTAGACTGGCTACATGGAGTGGCGACGCAGTCTCCACCAACTGAGACGCTGCTTGACGCGTCTGACAGGACGGTTGTGATGCGTTATGTTCCGCACGGAGTCGTACGTATCTCTTAACAGCGTGATCTGTTGTGATCTGACAATCCGCTTGCATAAGTGCGCCGCTATTACACCTTGGAAGTAGGCTCCCATCACCAACATTTTGTCACTAGGCAATTTACTCATGAGGACCGAATCCTAGTTTTCCGATGTCCTTATTGATATGGAAGCTCGCACCTGCTCTTGTCACGGGTAATTGCATCATCGTGAAGCCTGCTCCGTTCGCACCGCTTTGTGCCATGAAGTTTGTCGAGCTGGCGCAACAGGTGTTTCCACCCGGTGTTCTGTCTGTACTTTCTGGCGACGGGAATTTGTGCGACCATTCCTAGAATCTTAACAAGCACTGCTGTGACTGACCAATTTCGTAGAGGACCATGGATTGCAGCGCATCCGAACATCTCTCGCATCTCCTTAACAGGATCTATCCCAGCCGGACAATCCGTCATGCGTGCTGCCGCTTCCAATTTGAAGAGCCTAACACTCGAATTAGGGGGCAACGATGGTGCCGTCGTGCTCGATGATGTAGATCCCAAGAAGATAGCCCCGTACGTTGCCGTTCTCAGTGACCGTTCACTCGTATCAGTATAGCGGAAATTGACTCTGTTGATCATCCTAGGATGCTGTTCTGGGGAACGTTTCACAACTCTGGACAAATCTGTGCCGCGTTGAAACGTATCTACATTCATGAGAACGTCTATACAGCCGTGCGAGATGAACTCGTGGCCTATGCGCGGACCATCAAGGTTGGCAACTGTCTGGAACCTGGTGTCGGCATGGGCCCCGTACAGAATAAGGAACAATACGATAAAGTCAAGTGCGTATCGCATATATTCAAGTTCACACTTCGAGCCAATTACTGACGCTCTTCTGCTCCATCTAAGATCTTTGATAGAGGATTGCCAGAGCAACGGATACACCTTTGCTTGCGGAGGCGGCGGTTTCCCTGAATTGGATAAAAAAGGGTATTTTCTGCCAATAAGCATCGTGGACAACCCCCCAGAACACTCGCGGATTGTTCAAGAAGAACGTGCGTCATAGACAACGCTGCCTGTCAGAGGAAACTGATTGTCGCTTTTCCCGCAGAATTTGGACCTATCGTCCCTCTCTTGAAGTGGCGTGACGAGGACGATGTCATCAAGAGAATGAGTGTGTTGAAGCTCATTGTCTTGCTCATAAACAATGTGAATGTGTGCTAATTTTTTCGAGTAAGATTACGGCGTTTATGGCCTAGCTGCAACGGTCTGGAGTAACGATTTCGAGAGAGCTCGGAGCATCGCAGAAAAGTTGCAGGCTGGTACAGGTAAGTACGCTCGCACATAATCCATAATGCGTTCAGCTAACTTCTGCCCGCACAGTATGGATCAACGAATCGCAGCAATTTCATTGGGATCAGGTCAATTCTTGTTGCACTCTTTGATTTCTTTTCGTATTTTTCTTTGTTTTTCCTCGATGCTGACTTGCTTTACACATGCAGGCTTTCGGGGGGTTCAAGGTTCGTTGTTCAAATTCACGCAAAATGGTCAAGCCTCACATTTCCTTACAGCACTCGGGAATAGGCGTTGAGCACTCAAGACACGGCCTCTACGCGTGGACAAACATACAGACCATCACGCTGAATCGATCGGGCGTTTGATGTTGGAGAAAGTACGGCGGGACAAAGGGATGCCGTAGCGTAGATGCCGTTTTTGTCATGTTCAAGTGTGTCCGTCTTGAAAATATTGATGGACAGCGGAAGGCTGCGTTTCTTGCAAGGAAATGATCATGAGAGGTGCGCGAGATTTCGTTAATCATTTTCAAAAATATGGCATACTTGAAGTCGCCTCACATGCCGCAGGAAGCATTGATATGACGGTGTGTGTATTCAGTTAACCTTGGGTGTTTTTTTTTTGCACCATAGTGAGAGAATTACTCTTAGGAGGTGCAATTCGATGCGCTGTGCCGATTGGCAGTAGTTATCGCGTATCCGGCATGGAGTCCTGAGGGATATACGTCGAATACTAACGTTTGCTTGAGTGTACTGGTTCTGACTTACCACATGCGTTGCCATCATCCGTCCGGACTCCAGGTTTCTTATAGACGGGCTAGTAATTTAAATAACTGATCTCATATTGATTTTCACACATTACGATGTGCACTTGGAGAGAGCTGTGCAGTTCAGTTGCACCCCCCCCCCGGGACAAAACACCACTTCCGCAGTGAAACACAACGATAAAAGGGTCGCAATCGACGAATCAACAGCACATGGAATGTCACTCCACGCGGCTGCATTTATTGCTGGTGTGGAGTCAATGTTGCACAAATTTCTTCCAATCGGAGCAGGGCGTTTCTGCATCGACTTGCTATAAGGCAAGGCCTCTTCCTGGACATATGAACCTGATCTTCAAGCTACAGGCTACCAAATGCGCATCAGCGTGAAATCTTTATGTTTGTATCTCTCGTATCCTGTTGCTGTGGCTTATCTTCAATTGAGGTCTAATGGTGGCATTCTCCCCAATGCATCCCGATTTCCGTCGGCCGCCAGGTGGATCGAACTTCGCTCCGCGTCCTTTCAAAGAGCGCTTGCCAGGATCAAGTCTGCCCGATGAATCAACTATCAGAGTAGTGGATGGTATCTAGGAATCGCAGAGTTACACACATGAAACAAGACATAAACAAATGCGCAAGAAAGTCCAACGGGTTAACATAACTGAATCAATATCAAGTAAAAAGCTCAGCCGAGCCTTCAAAATTCCATCCCCCTATCGGCCCCCCCGCGCAAACCAGGACTTTTGTTGACCACATACAGCGTTCGTGCAACCTGGACAGCGCAAGTCCATTTGTCGAGAAGTCGGGCCTATGGTGCCGGCCGAATAATCTCTCAAGTGCTTCGTGGCAATGTCTGCCAAAGCGCGGATGAACACTGGAGATTCGTTCAGGGACGCCGCCCGTTGAACATCTATACCAAGCTGCATAGACGACGAATTAACTATCATTTGAACAATTTCTTGTGTGAATAACCGCTTGATGGCATACCTCTCTCGCCTCCTCGGCGTATTCGAGATCGAGTTCATAAAGCGTTTCGATATGGTCGCTGGTAAATGCGATCGGAACTAATACGACCTGTTTCTTCCCCAGTCTTGCAAGACCTTTCAATGCTTCGCTGGTCTGTATACCCATCCAGGCCGACGGGCCGACCTGGGACTGCACACGAGACGATAGGGGTTGGATTGTTTCAAGCGATCCATAACGGCTGAAACGGTCGCTGAAACTTCAAGAACGTACGGGTCGCCACGATTCACTACAGACATCGGGAGCGAATGTGCCGAAAATAGGAGTACAGTGTCAGAGCGGGAGGTTTCAGGGAACTTTTGGAGCGCGGCTTCGATATTCTGTGCAACTGCCTAAGAGAGTTTGGAGGTCTGGGCAAATTGAGAATGTAAAATCATGTAAAAGGGGACTCTACCTCGACGAAACCGGGATGAGTCCCCCACCGGTCAATGACGCTCCATTCAATGTCTCCAGCATCCCCCGCTTTACCCTTCCGAAATAACTCGTTCAGACTGCTCCCGGTTGTGCTGCAGCTGTATTGGGGATACTGTGTGAACGCGACAGCCCGCTTCACACCGTCTTCCTTCATCTTTTTGGCGGTCTCGTCTGTCAAAGGGTTGGCGTAGCGAAACGCGACGTAGCTCTTATGTGGCGCTGTCTCTGGATGCAGCTCGTCGAGAAGGGTGGCCATGCCTTTTCCTTGGAATTCGGTGTAACGGAGGATCGGTGAACCTCCGCCGATAGCCGTATATTGCGCTTCGATTTTTGGTGTACGTCTTTTGGCGATGAGAGGCGCGAGTAAAGATTGGAATGGGAGAGGAATGAGATCTCTGTCCATAAATAGGTTTTTGAGAAAATCATGGGTTTCGGGAACCTAGACGATGGATTATGCTTCATTCAAGACGTTATAGAACTATAGCTTACGGTCGATGGACCGCCCATGTTGAGCATTACAATGGCTGGATTATTATAATTTTGAGCATAATGAAAGGATAGTTGAGCGTAGAGATGCCAGCACACCTGTCGGACTGGATGGTGTCAGAATAGAGAAGTTCGTCACTCAGAATTAGTCACACCTCTTTCCGCTGGAAGAAACATTGTGCAAAGTCGCATATGAGCGAGATAATGAGCGGGTCAGTGCACTAGTACTTCGGAAAGTCGACATGAGAGGGTGAAGTTGGATATGGAGGACAGCTGGTGGGACTCTGGGAGCAGCGCTAAATACACTGGAACGCGCGCAACACGTCAGACGCGGCCAATCAGGGTATCACGATCTCACCATTCTGATCACGCCGTGGGAATTTTGACACGCTCTGCAGCCGGAGTCCGCGTGTCACTTGTCAGTTCCTGTGTTCTGTCTCGCCATTCTCGTATCCCCTGTTGAACGTCGAACTCTACATTATCTGTGTAAGGTTTACGAAAAGAAATTCTACACGAAACAGGTCGCTCTGACGTTTTCAACAAGCCAGGTGCTTCACTGGCCGTCTCGAGGTCCCAAAACAATAATCGACTGAACACCCTTCGTCCGCGACCTGTATGCCAGTCTGAATCTTCCGAATGCTACCCATGGCTCTAGAAGCTCTACTTGCTATTCATTCTATGGACTCCTACTCCATTATGGACAGTCAAGCTGAGACTGCCCGGCACACTAGCCTAGCCTCGCTCCCGAGACATTCCACTCTGCTGTGAAACTTCCGTCATTTTCTCTATATAACGCAGCTTAGAGGCACTTTAGCACTATCTACTTTTCTCACATCAACCACTATTGTCATATTTTCAGCATCAGGCCGGTCCTACTGCTCTACCACATACCCCATCACATTTGCGCATCTTATCCCATCTCATTATGCTGCGTTACATCAGAAACAGAGTTTACGGGAACGAGCCATCTGATAGAGATTGTTTTGGGAGTACAAACCTTACTGTGAGTGCCATGTTCTCCAGGATGTACTGAGGCTGATAGAGTTATTCGGGATTCCCTCTCCTCATAATCCGGCTACTTTGCGAACTCAAGGATTCAGCGACAAATTCATTGTACGATGGTCGCCCCCCTCCCTCGTATGGCTCAGAAGCTTGTCAGCGCATTACGACGGAAGCTGCTCCTGTGCCCGCTCACTCCAGCGTGCCTTCTACCCAGAGTGTTATCGATATGCTTTATTCGGACCAGAGATCTTCGCAGTCGCGAGCGACTGTAGACATTGGTCTCATGCATTCACGGAGATTATCCTCAAACCCGCATTCATATTCACCTCCACATAATGGCCGGGTCTCTTCTGCCAACCCCTATCATGAATCTCCCACCACTTCATGTCGGCCACCCCCTATTGTCCTTCCTGAAGTGCCGTGTACTCCTCAGAGAGACTTGGATGCACCACCTCCCTACAATCGCCATGACATTAACCCTCGCATCATCATTCATGATGGTGAGTATGTGGTCGTACAAGCGCATGCCCAACGACCTCCATTGAGATCTCCCGTGGCGCCCCGTGACTTGCACTCTGAGTTCATTTCTTCCGGGCGGACGGCAAATTGGTGGTGATACTTTTTCGTGACTCAATGACCGGAAACTTTCCTATTTCATTACCATGTTTAATTATACCTGAGCTATGCTATCTATTCGTGCATAAATCGAGGTGCAGAGCACTTGTACTTACTACTGGTCGGGCGCGTGGCCGGCATCGCGGGTACCCGCGGATTCAGCGAAGTCATCAATTAAAGTCTAATCACCGTTCAGTTCAACAACACGTCAAAGGTTTTGCGGTGAGACAGTCTGTCGCAATCACAAACATCCCAGAATTCCTCACCATTTTTTCCCAAAAACTGTAAGGGATGGGTATTGCAAGTAAGTCCACGCCTTGACCGCGCCTACATTGTTTTTAACCACACCCATGACACATGTTTTGGACTCCGAAAATCTACCATGCCAGTTTCCGTCGTCGCAGGCATAATTAGCAGACTAATAGGAGTAGGAGGTGGCCTCGTCTCGCTCGTCGCGCCATACGTTGTACACTTGCTCGGATTTAGCTCTACAGGTCCTGTCGCAGGTGTGCCTCGCCTTTCTATCTGGGCCTTCAGGCAGGCTGACGTCCAGTATCGAAACAGGCAGCATGGCTGCCGCTATTCAGTCGTATATTGGCCCCAACATCGCCGCAGGATCGTTGTTTGCTATTCTCCAGAGCATAGGCATGGGAGGAGCGGTGCCAGCCATTTTGAACGCCATTGGTGGAGCTCTCATTGGCGTCGGTGCCTTCGTCGCGTGGCTGTCGTTCAGTTTCTTCGGTTGAGATTTGGTCGGATCTTCAACGCTAGTGCGTTTTGATTTGTCCTCCACGCGTAGTCCTTCTAGGTACTGTCCCAGACGTTCTCTTGACAAGCCAACTCGTAACTCCTGACCTCCAGCCTAGAGGAATGGGCATAAATTTGCGTCCATCCCGGTGCATCTTCTACTACTGCAAATGCGTCGCTGAGTGTCAAATTCCACCATCGCTGATTTTCGTAATTTGAGTCCGTTGGAGTAAACGAAGCTGAAGACGAAGAAACTACAGCACCGGACGCCTGCCACACCAAACGACGCATATGTCAAAAGTAATCGGGAGATCATTGCTTCAGCCCAGTTTTGCGAGCAGATGGTCGCGAGAGAAAATAGTATCGAACCAGATCGAGGTGACCCTATCGGGGGACTCGAGCCTGAGGGGACTCGTGAGTACACTGTCATATTCTCACGTGATTTAGTGACACGCGTGTTTCGACGGTCACGTTCGAATTGAAGTAATCGTGTTTCCTCTAACTACTCTTGCCTCTCTCAATTATGCGCTCTCCGGAGTGGTAGCTTGCCACGAACTTCTCCAGATAAAGTACAGCTTGAAATTTTCTGAGCTTTTTCGCAAGCTTATGCCTGGAGCTTGTCCACAAGTTCCAAAGCACATTGACCTTCAAGCTTCAAGACTGGCACAATTTACGATCCTCGCACAAACTCCCTCCTTCAACTACCTCTCGGCATAGATATTCTCTTTCTTCGCAAATAATAACCCTTGGAAAAGCTGTCGCGCTCTTTTGATGAAGGTCCTCTGTGTAGCCGAGAAGCCGTCCATCGCGAAGTCTATCAGCCAGATATTGTCGGGAGGCCAGTTTCAGACCGTACGCTTCAATTTTTTTCTATCGAACACCTTCGATGAACTGGCTCTTCGTGCAGCGCAATACATCAAACAAATTTATCAAGAACTATGATTTCGATTACCCTCGCACTGGAGCCACTTTCACCGTGACTTGTGTTTCAGGGCACCTGCTCTCGCATGACTTCGGCGAGAACCACAGAAAATGGAACTCATGCGAACCGTTTTCACTATTTGATGCACCAATTCAGTCACAAGTGACCTCGGATAAGAAGTCCATCGAGCAGAATCTCATCAATGAGGCAAAGAAAGCACAACAGCTGATGATTTGGACGGATTGTGATCGAGAGGGGGAGAATATTGGGGCAGAGATAGCCCAAATATGTCGCAAGGCGCAGCGGAATATCGAGGTCAAACGGGCAAGGTTCAGCGCCATCATTGCTCAGTGCGTTTTGTTATCTGCCCCATGACTTGCTGGCACAGTGTGTCAATTTGATAGCCAGGCAGATTCACCATGCAGCGCAGCATCCTGTTAATTTGGATCTCGCACAAGCTGCTGCTGTGGATGCTCGGATAATGCTCGACCTTCGGGTTGGAGCGGCTCTCACACGCTTGCAAACGATCATTCTTCAATCCCGGTTCAGACAGATAACGGAAGTGGTATCGTATGGTAAACCAATAACGCCGAATTTTGTATGTTTTTTCTGACCACATGTTACTAGGGCCATGCCAATTTCCAACTTTGGGCTTTGTTGTGTCCCGTTACAACCAGGTCAAATCGTTTGTGCCTGAAGATTTCTGGTATATATTTCTCTCCTTGTTGTCTCCTTCTTCGAGGGATAAGGCAGAGACTGTGTTTACGTGGAGGAGGAATCATCTCTTCGAGTTTGACGTCGCGTACGCGATTTATGAGGGCGTTCTTGCTAACACCCTCGCGCGTGTGACGAAAGTGACCAAGAAAAATACCAAGAAATGGTCTCAATTTCTCTCGCTCATCACGTACGTCTTCATTGACCGATATGATCGCAGGAAACCACTCCCGTTGACTACCGTCGAGCTACAAAAAGCAGGATCTAGATTGCTCAAGCTTTCTCCAAAGAAAATACTCGATGCATGTTGCCTTTTGCTTCAAAACTATACTTCGTGTAGCTAACGATCGAAGCAGATTGCAGAGGGCCTTTATCAGAAGGGGTTCCTATCCTACCCTCGTACTGAAACAGACGAATACGATAAAGACTTTGACTTCATGACTCTCATAGGAAAGCAGACCGCAGATCTGGTATGGGGTGGTTTCGCGAGCAAGTAAGCTTTTCTTTTTGCTCTCTTGCCTTGAAGATATTAGTGAACTTTTATTCAGCCTTCAACAAGGCGGTTTCTCAACACCACGTAAGGGAAAGAATAATGATCACGCTCATCCTCCCATCCATCCCACTGCGTACGCAGGCAACTTAGTCGGAGATGACAAACGGGTCTATGAGTTCATAACACGACGTTTTCTTGCATGTTGCTCCAAGGATGCTCTAGGTTTCGAGACCACCATCGATGTCGTTTATGGGGATGAAGAATTCTATGCTACTGGTGCGTAATCAATTTAGTGGCTCAAAGTTGATGCATGACATCGAAAACCTAACTCTACTGCAGGACTCATCATTTTGGAACGTAACTATCTCGATGTCTATCCTTACGACAAATGGAGCGGAAAAGAAATTCCGGATTTTCAAGAAGGGGAAGAGTTCGTACCATCCGTCTGCGAATTGCGGGATGGAAAAACGTCTAAGCCATCTCTGCTCACCGAAGCTGATTTGGTCGGCGTGATGGACAAGAACGGCATTGGTGAGCCAAGTTCATTCCCTGAATAGTAGCACAGGGACGGTTGCTGAAAGCGCAAACTTGTAGGTACGGATGCGACAATCGCACAACATATCCAAACCATCATTGACCGTGGGTATGTGATCGCGCGGATGGACGGATCTACAAAGTATCTCGTGCCTTCAACACTGGGGATCGGGCTTGTAGACGGGTACAATGAGATCGGATTCGACAGAAGTCTGAGTAAACCCCAGCTTCGGCGAGAGGTACGATGAGCTTCTCTTCTCGATCGCAGGTATAAGCCGACCGGTAATGTGATTACGTCCTGTCAGACCGAGAGGAACATGGTTCAGGTTTGTCAGGGCACCAAGACCAAGAATGACATGCTTGTCGAAGGAGTTGAGCAATACAAGGAGGTGTTTGTGAAGGCGAAGAGGGAGTTCGACAAAGTTGTCGCGGTGAGTCTGAATTCTAAATTTGCGACGTCAGAATGTGCTGGAGACTAAACGTTGCGCAGAGCGTCAATAAGTACGTAAACGGAGGTGGTGCGCAAGGAGATGGCAATGGCAATGGCGGTGTTGGCGGGGATGGAGGCGGAGGCGGCGGCGGCGGCAATGGTGGTGGTGGTGGGAATGGTAATGGTGGAGTTCGTGGCAGAAGCAGGGCAAGTGGTCGCGGCAGAGGGGGCGGAGGTGGTGGCGGAGGTGGTGGCGGAGGTGGCGGCGGAGGTAGTGGTGGCGGTGGTGCTGGTGGTGCTGGCAGTGGTGGTGGTGACAGTGCGGGTGGTGATTCTGGCCCCGCTACCAGGGGAAGAGGCACAGGAGCAGCGCGTGGGCGGGCGTCTACCCGCGGAAAAGCCAGTCTGGCTGCTACAGGAGGTCATAGGCCGGGTGAAAATGCGGGTTCAACATTTCGAACCCTACCACCCTGGCCTCCTGATGAAGACGGTATGTGAATGCTTGTGATATCAGTGAATCGTTGACAGTGATTTATCCCGTGTAACCCCTTTCGTAGATATGGATTGGGTCAACGCACCTAATCCCCCTCCCACGCCTGCGGCTGCACCCGCACTGCCACCACCACCACCTCCAGCAGCTCGGCCGCCGAGATCTCGACAAGCGGAAAACCCTCCATCTACTGCAGGCATAAGCAAAAGTACGGGTACACCTGAAGTTGTGTGCTGTCTCTGCGGCGAAGTCGCGGCCGAACGTACAGTCACGAAGGACAATGAGAACAAGGGGCGTTTGTTCCGAACATGTGCGAAAGGCCGGGATGAGGGCTGCAACTTTTTCGAGTGGATGGACGAGCCTCCTCGCGAATCGTCAGCCAAGGACCGGAGCTACGGAGCTCCATCTGCTGTGCCAGCCAAACGGTCATATTCAGAACATTCGGTGAGTCTGACTTCCTCACACTGCTTCCCTAATATTGCCTCCTTAGCCAACTTTCGTGCAATCTCTGCGATTTCCAACGCTATCTCAACAGGTCGACAGAGCTTCTGTTACAACTGAGTCCAAGCGTTGCCGATGTGACCTGACGGCAGTGCAAGCAACAACCATGAAGGAAGGGGCTAACTACGGAAGGAAATTCTGGACATGTCCGAATTCTCAGAGGGCAAGATGCGGATTTTTTGAGTGGGTAGTGGAGGATGCTCCAGCCCAAAATATTGCTGCTTCAGGAGGGAGAACACGGAGTCTCGATCAAGGAAGTCAGGGTCAGAAATCGGGAGAGTGCTTCAAGGTGCGATTTTCCACGCATTTCGGGAATTTTTGGAGCAGTTTGTTTTACTAGAAGTCGGTCCGACAGTGCGGTCAGGAGGGGCATTGGGCCAGCGGTGCGTTGCGTTCAATTATGGTGCAAAATATGTGACTGAGTAAAGCTTCGCTCCCGCAGCTTGCCCGAACGGTCACATGGATAGTACGAAGCGCGTCAAAACCACAACAGCCAAAGCCAACAACGCCTCTAATAGTGCCTGCTTCAAATGTGGTCAAGAGGGGCATTACAGCAATGGTACATCGAAGTCATTATGCCAGAGTTTATCGTTGGTTGACGGAGTCATTCGATCTAGCTTGCCCTGGCGGTGGTGCGAAACCTGCCCTTACCCGGACGTCATCTACCCGAGGTTCCAAACGAGGAAGGGGGCGAGGCCGTGGAGGCAGTAAACGTGGATCGACATCCCGCGGAAAGACTAGTACTTCCGCATTTGCTGCGGCAGATGAGTGGTAGCGAACGATGGCATGACGCAGTCGTCTGCGTGTAGTTACTCGATCACTTGTGTGTTGTCTTTAACGTTGGCATACCTCACATTATTCCCCAACATTACGAGGCTTTTTATATCGTGTCTCACTGCAGCTTCACAAATTCGGGTCCCGGAACAGTGACCGGTGCAAACGATAGTTCTTGGTCATGTATCGTGAGGCCTTGAGCTTGAGGCGTTAGTGACGCCTCGGGCAATTCTGACAAACTCTACCAGTGAATGGAGGGATTGCCACAGGTTTTTCATTCGACCTCCACGAAAATATTTCCTCTTAACTCCTTGCATGATGCATCTGCTCTCAGGAGCCCTTACCCGCGCCGACACTTGATACTACTCGGATGTACAACAACTATTGTATGTTTCTATGTCTGTATGAAAAATCCCGGAAGCCTTTCATCTTCAGATTCAAAGTCAAGATAGTATGACCATGGGACACATCTCGTTTTGCATAGGCTCCGATGTGAATGATCCTGAATGTTCATCCTGAAATAATGATCGTGTTTAGACCATTGTTCATACCACTGTAATCGGTTCACCTTGTATTGTTGGCGACACTTCGCCACCCTAGACCGCTGCTCTAGGTACCGCCGCCGCCGCCGCCTGATCAATAGTTCTACCTACCCCGGACGCTCTGGGGTGAAGACTGTGGATGCGAGGCGTAAAGTACAGGGGCGGTTGCGGCAGATTTGTCACGAAGGGTCCCTGGATGGTGACCCCACATTTGTGGGTGAAGTAAGAGAGATAGCTCACACTCTCGCCTCGCCAGCCTATTCATATGCCTATTTTCCTTGCATCTGCGACGCCTCGCAGCTCACACTCTCACCTCTCCAGGTATCATTTCTCGCTCTTTGTCGTGCATTCGTATTTGCCTATCATTCTCTCGAGCTCGCCAGGCGTAAGGCCTTAAGGTACGAAGCCGATTAGAGTCTGGCAGCAGATGCTGATCGGATGGTCACGTTGGCGCCAGCATGTACATATCCACTTGGCGTTTTACCCCGGACCCCAGACGGATCGATGACTTGGTCGCTCATTGGCCAGTTGGCTCCCCGGAAAGTTCTCGAAATCGTTACGGGGATGGATCCGGCTGGATCCGGGCCTGAAGTACCGTTCTTTGCAAGTTTCTTTTCCTTCGTCCAAAGTTTCTTAAAACTGAGCGCTAGCGCTGAGCATTCTTTCAAGTTATGTGCATCTTTATATCTTTGTCTGGCTTTTCTGATCCAATTCATTCAGGCATGAGAAGATACATCATCCCTTCCCCTCTACTTGCCTGGCTTCAGAAATTTCAGAAATTTCGTTTCGGACACATGACCGCACTTTCGGCCGTTCATTGACTCAAGGGCCGCTTGTCAAATCATTCTTCATCTTGTGCCCAAATTTTGGTCGCTTAGAGGCTATGACAGCTAGACTTACGGGAGAAGTATATAAACACCCTATGTGCGCTTCTGTGTCAGATGGTCCCTCTCCTTCCGCCTATCGACCCCACGCCCTCTTCTCTGATTGTCCCCCGCTGTCATGTCTGCTTCGATGGACAAAGAAGAGGTTTTCATCAACGAGAAGGGTTCTTTGGAGGAGGTCCCTCTGACGGACTATGAGATCAAAGAGCGAAGGCGCATCTTTCGGAAGATGGATATCCATCTTCTGCCTTTCGTGTCGCTACTGTATTTGTTGTCATTTTTGTGAGTTCCCATCAACCTCTCAGGCATCCTATGACTTAGAGTGTTGCCTGGTAGGGATCGAGCAAACATTGGTGGAACCCGATGGTCCTCACTCAACATGAAACCACACCCTAATATCTCGAATTCATAGGTAACGCAAAGATCGCTGGCATGTCCAAAGATTTGCATTTGGTCGGCCTACGCTACAATATAGCTGCTGCTGTGTTCTTTGTGAGTGATGCGGCCTTCGTCCCTGTCGCCCTAATATCGATGATACTTTTAGATTCCATACTGTATGGCGGAGGTTCCCTCGTAGGTGATTCATCTCACCCAACTCAAACCGGGGCTGATGATCACTGTGTGTTAGAAACATGTTCTTGAAGCTTATGCGGCCCTCGCGATGGAGTAAGGACGGTGCCTTTCCCTGTGACAGCCCCAGCTGACAGCTTCATGAAAACACCAGTTCCTTCAATAATGGTCGCTTGGGGCCTCATCATGACCCTAATGTGCTTGGTTAACAGCTTCGCAGGGCTAATTGTGTGAGTTTTCGCCTTGCGTCTTGGCCTGATTCGCTCATTCCAACCAAATGCATCAGTGCCCGTTTGTTCCTCGGCTTTGCCGAGGCAGGCTTGTTCCCCGGTATTACCTATTACATTTCTCTTTGGTACCCTCGCCGGAAGCAAGCACGGAGGGTAGCGATTTTCTTCTCCGCTGCCACCGTTGCTGGTGCTTTTGGCGGAATCCTTGCGTGAGTGTTTGAAAAATATCCTTAACCTTATTGGTCAAGCAACTCTTCGACTGACTTTCACATTCCCAGGTATGGTATTGAGAAGATGGAAGGGTATAGCTATTCATTTGGTTCAATTTGTCCCGGTTTAACTCACATCTTTTTCAGGCTTGGTGGACTTCATGGCTGGCAATGGATCGTAAGTCACGTTGAAATGAAATTTTCTTCGTATCAATCCTAATCACATATCCAGTTCTGTTTGGAAGGCATTCGTGAATACCTGTTTCTTGGAATTCACCTTCGGTCATGATATTAACGGTTCTGAACAGTGACCGTCATTGTCGCAGGATTATCGTTCTTCTTCATGCACGACGTAAGCGCATTGCCCTATCATCGGCCTGTTACCTGTGACTCATTGACTATTCAGTCACCGGAAACGGCCACATTCTTGACGGAAGACGAGCGCGAGAACCTTATCCAGTTGCTCAAGCAAGATTCCAATGGCTTAGCTACTCACTTTGACCTCAAGTTCTTCTGGCAAGCCGTCAAAGATTACAAAACTTACTTGCAGATCTGCGTATACATTGGGTACGTCTCCTGTCCATTGTCCCAGCCTATCATCGTTAACCGAGAACCTTGTTTAGCCTTCTTATCCCAGTATACGCAGTTGCCCTCTTCACGCCGTCCATCATCAACGGCTTGGGCTACACCGCCGCTCGTGCCCAATTATTGACTATCCCGTGTTTCGTCGCCGGGTGTATTCTTACTATCATTGTCGGCATCTACTCAGACAAGTATAATATCCGGGGACCTTTCATTGTTGGCGGCGCCTTGCTTTCGATTTGCGGCTATCTTATCTTGTACAACACGAGCAGTCCGGGTGCTGGTTATGCTGGCGCCGTGATTGCGTGCATGGGAGTGTATCCCACTATTGCCGTGGATCTGGCATGGGCAGGAGGCAATGCTGGCGGCGACTTGAAGAGGGGCGTTGTCATTGCCATGGTCATTGGTCTTGGTAACCTCGGAGGGTAAGTAATGATACATCTGCTTACCTCGAGTCTCACGACTGTTTCCTGATAAAATATTATTATAGCATCTGTTCCTCGTTCATCTACTACGATGCGCCGCGGTTCCATCATGGTCACGGCGTCATGATGGGCTGGTTGAGCTTGACGTGCGTAGCTTCGCATCTTCGTACTATTCTCAATACCTGTGGCTGATAGTGTCTGTGACCGCGCAGCATAATCTCGACCTGTTTCTTGATGTGGAAATATAGTGTGTTGAACAAAGAGAAGGAGGCATTGTGTGCTCGGGAGGGTATTGATGTCAGCCGAAAGGATGAGTTCCGGGAAATGGGTGATGAGAGTCCTCTATTCCGGTACGTGAGGTTATCTTGCTTGAGCGCGTGAAGAGCCTTTCACTGACAATCAGGATAGCTACACGATCTAAGAGTTCACGAAAATCATACGTATAAATAATGCCCCCCTCAAATGACTTGTGGCCTGAAACCTTTTCTAGACGCATATCTATCTGGGATTGTGACATTCGTACACCTTGTAAACTGTTTTGTACCGATATCTATGTACTAATAGCAGCTGGAGATCGATCCAATCTCCACTGCTTCCATGATAGCTGGTCACGCATACGTATGCCGAGCGCAGGGGCAATGCGGGCGTTCGGTCGCGTTTTCCGAGCATGGGTGTCAAAGTCTTAGTAGGTACAGGCACTGCAGACAGCAACTGTCTCTTGTCTCACGCGTGCTCGAGCCTCAAGCTCAAACTTCGAGGCCTCAGATCTGCACCTGAGCATCTTTTATGTGAGTACTTTCTAGTAGTTTTATTGATGTTGTATCCCAAGTTCCCGACAGTCCCTCGGAAACTTCCACTTCCAAATGCTCACAGAGGATCAAGCGTCCGTCGCCACTGACAAGACACCTCTAACTGACAAAACAGTGATTGATTGACTGATCCATCCTTCAAGGCGATACTGCAGGTCAATGTACACTCCCGCAACAAACCCATTACCGTCCCGTAATATTCATCTCTTTCTGTGGCCGATCTCTCAAAGTCTGACCTAATTTCATGACAGGATCTCGCTGGTGTCCCATGACACTGGATTTTCATACGTTATATCCTAACTGGCTATGATATTGACGCCGGTTTCACTATCTTGGACATCCTCGACGTTTTGCACTACCAGTGTCTGGAGTTATGGTGCCGCGCAGAGAGGCAAGTCACTGTCCATTTCTTTTGTAGCGACGCGATTATTATTGCCGAGATGTGGTACTGACAGATGGTACTACCATGTGACGAGCTCTCCACCCTGTACTCATCGATCGCCTCTACATGTCATACACAACTCGCCTTCCTGTCGAAGTTCAAATTCAATTGGGTTCTTACCGTCACTCACAAACGCGAAATTCCAGCTGAATGGATGGCTGTAAGCGGTTTCACCTTCCGGTCATGCTCTTATCATTGAGATTTTTGACGCTCTGCAGTTGAACGAGACACCTCGCGAGCGCAGTGTATGTTGAAGACATAGTAACACGCGCTCTGCTGTATTTTTGAAACTGGTTCAGAATGCGGATGATTGGATACCTTCATTATATGTAGACGAAGTCATTGCCCGTCATGACAATCCGGCTTATTCGACCCCAGTTTTCTACTGCGTACCCCCAGACGTCTGGCAATGCCGCAATCACCCGCTACACAGTACGCCTCATATACTCGTTTCCCTCGCTGCCCTTGAATCCTATATCACGTTCAGCACGAAGGCGGAGACGAGGAACATTCGATCATTGACTAGGACGCTGAATGAGGCGCTGGTGGAACGCGACGCCTTTAATCTGATTCCAACGCCATCGGAGCGCTCGGACAGTAGATTTTGGGTACGGATCCCCTAGCGCGTGCTGTCGGTATCGGACCAGGAAGAGCTGCAGCTGCAGCTGCGTCATTTGAAGAGCACACGAGAGAGAGGACACATAAAGCGAAGCCTTGATTGGCCAAAATGGAGGGAGATGAAGCACTTTGAGAAGTCATACCGTATAATCGGTCATAAGAGGGTCACTGAAATGTATATAGCTAGCCAGGCCACACTGCTCCCCTACTAAGGTCCTTCATGTGCGACTGAGAGGGCCATACTTAACCGCCGACTCAACGTTGAGTACTCAACGCCTAAAGACTACGTTATTACGTCAGCCAAACCCGCGTCGTTGCAGAGCGTTGCATGCAGTTGCAGCCTGTTGCAGCCTCGTTCAAGTTGTACGCGGACCCAGTGGCGCTAGTAACCCCTCCCACTTTAAGCATCCTCGTCCTCAAGTTCGTTACGTGCTTGCATCCTCAAATCATTTTTGTTTTCGATTTATATTGGAAGCCTGCTACTCAGCTTTTTGAAAATTAACCAGGAAACCTCAACTGCAATAGACACGCTCAAACAAACATCCAGTTGTTGGGACGAGTGACTGTGAGTATTCCCCCGTGAAAAAAAACCTATTCTGACTAACATAGTTGGGTTATGGTACTAGCAATCTCTCCACCCGAGGATGGATATCCTAACACGCACTTTACCTTTCGAAATCGTCTCCAAAATTTTCCTGCATTGTGTTTCGATGCAGTTATACTTCCTGGCCAGGCACAGGCTATTCTTCTCACTCGCGTCAATCGATGTTGGCGAGCAGTTGCCTTATCGACACCTCGTTTATGGGCGAACTTAAGCTTGGACGACCTGCCAAAGGATGACGCTAATGTCGACGTCTATTTCACTGCATTGAAGATGTGGCTGGCTTTGTCCACTTCCATGCTGTTAACACTTTGTCTCAAACTGACCGCCACCACACTCAATCGCAGCGAGGTGTGCACTGATTACATGCGCATCTTGTTTGCCCATACATGCCGCTGGAAGTACGTCAGTCTCCGTATTCCGACTATCTCTCAGGAATTTTCCACCGTTTTCAACGAATGTCGTCCGCTACCACTTCTTGAGGCCTTGAACATCGATAACGACCGCCTTCATTTCTTCCCGGGTATCACCATCTTTGAAACCGCCCCTCAGCTTCGCCAAGCCACAATCACACATACAACGCTTGGATCGTGGTTGTTACCCTGGTCGCAACTTCAGCACCTGATAATGAACATCAAACCTTGGGATGATAGCACGGTCGACATTGATAGGTTTATCGATAACCTCTCACATTGCAGTAATTTGCAGAGTCTTTGGTTCGAATTTGACGCTCTATTCTACCCCTTGGCAGTGGTCTTGAGGCGCACGGTTACATACGCCGTCCTTCCCGAACTTCTAGATTTACAGATGGTGGTCTCCAAGGAGGAAGGCGACTGGGATGCCTCGCTCCTCGATTGCTTGACCTACTTGATATTGCCAAAGTTGCGATCTTTGCGTTTATGCATCAACTTGGAAGGTTTTGAGTGGAATGACTCCTTCATTCCTTTCTTCACCAATTTCACCAATTCCCTCCAGCATCTGGAGATCAATCGTTACTCGTTAACACGCCAGCTTGCAACAGACATGCTCGAATGTCTACCGAATCTGAAGAGCTTGATCATGGGCAGTGCATTATACGCCGACTACCAGCTTGTTCTCTTGAGGGCACTCACACTTCATTCACCTGCTAATGGCAGTGGGCAACCGACCCGCAATCTGAATCCGAAACTGGTGCATATCTCTGTTGGCCGATCGGGATACGGTGCTTATCAGGATAACTTGGAAGGAAGTCAGAAGTTACTTTTCTTCGAGGATCTAACCAGCATGGTCGAGTCGCGCTGGCAGATTTCGACACCGGATGTGGTTGGACAAGGACTGCGTCTGGAATCGTTAGCGCTGAGTGAGGTGGAAGAGATGCGTCGAGTGGCTCCAGCGCAGTTGCAGCGTATCGCGAGATGCGCCAAAGAAGGGCTACGAATATATCTTCGCTGATCCAGGCATGCATCGTGGGATATTCCGACCAAAGTTTTATTAGAGGGCAGTCAGTGCATCCACTTGAAGATTCTGTCGTCCCGACTGGGCAGTCGTATGTCCACCAATATTCTGATATCATTGTTTACCATGCAAATTTCTTCTCAAGCTAGATATATACTTGCCTTTAGCTACTGCTGTACTCGAGCTCATGGTAGTTGCCACTTGATGTAGAGTACGTAGATGCGGGTCTTCCGGGGTCCCGGGCGCTGTTCCACTGAATTTTCGAACGTTACGCGCGTCGACGTACTTAAGTTACTGCTCCACTTTCACTCACGCGTTCACGACGTGCAGCTGCTCTTCGCTTTTGGCAGCGCACTCTGACTCTGTCTTTTCCTATCAACACTTCTCCGGCCGTTCAGAATGCATCTCTACAATCTCACGCTGGAACCAGCTACCGCAGCCACACAAGCCATTGTAGGGAACTTTTCTGGGGCTAGACAGCAGGAAATAATAGTTTCGAATGGCACCCGCTTAGAGCTCCTGCGTCCCGACGTGCAAACGGGCAAAGTGAACACAGTCATTGCTAGCGATGTTTTCGGCTCGATTCGATCGCTCGCTGCGTTCAGGTTGACTGGCGGTGCTAAGGGTGAGCCCGTGTACGTATCCGTGTTCGTTTTCCCTCGTGTTCACATACGATATTTTATTCAGACTACGCAATAGTAGGATCTGACTCGGGGAGGATTGTTATCTTGGATTATGATCCAAAAACGAGTAGCTTTGTCAAAATCCATCAAGAGACATACGGAAAGTCAGGCGCGAGGAGGATCGTTCCCGGGCAGTATCTGGCGACGGATCCGAAAGGGAGGAGCGTCATGGTTGCGGCCATGGAGAAGGCCAAGTTGGTATATATTCTAAACCGCGACGTGGCGGCCAACTTGACCATCTCTTCGCCTCTCGAAGCCCACAGAAACGCAGCTATTATCCATCATATTGTCGGGTTGGATGTTGGTTTCGAGAACCCCATGTTTGCCGCGTTGGAGGTGGATTACACGGAGTCGGACCAAGACCCCACTGGAGAAGCTTTTAACAACGCCGACAAAGTGAGCGTTCACCTGATTTGCTGCGTTGGTATTGGCGTTTTACATTTGCACTCAGGTTCTGACGTACTATGAGCTCGACTTGGGTCTGAATCACGTTGTACGAAAATGGAGCGAGCCAACAGATCCTCGTGCCAACCTGCTCGTTCAAGTCCCTGGCGGCCAGTTGGCTTCCTCAGATCGCTACGACGGTCCCTCTGGTGTCCTTATATGCTGCGAAGATCACATCATTTATCGGCATGTGAATGTCCCGCAACATCGTGTGCCCATCCCGCGGAGAAAACACCCACTAGAAGACACAGAGCGAGGGTTGATAATCACATCCGCAGTCATGCATAAAATGAAGGTGCGTTGAGTGACTTACGTTATGACATAGGCTCATTGCTCGTCCTAGGGCGCTTTCTTCTTCCTTCTACAAAGCGAAGAAGGTGACTTGTACAAGGTCACCATCGAACACGAGGACGAGGAGGTGAAGGCGGTCAAAATAAAGTATTTTGATACCGTGCCTATAGCGTCCAGTTTGTGTATCTTGAAATCTGGTTTCCTCTTCGTAGCGGCCGAATTTGGCAACCAGTGAGCTTCCCACCCTTTGTCATCTTTCTTCTGAATTTTGATGTTTGTTTTTCTAGTCAATTGTACCAATTTCAAAAACTTGGGGACGATGATAATGAGCCCGAGCTCAGTTCTGCAGATTATCCTTCGTTTGGCATGGCCGACCCGTCTCAGCCCCTTCCTCGCGCGTATTTCCGACCTCGACCTCTGGACAATCTTGCCCTTGCCGACGAGATGGAATCGATGAACCCAATTTTGGACTCCAAAGTCATGAACCTCCTTCCAAATTCTGACACGCCCCAGATTTTCGCTGCCTGTGGTCGTGGCGCTCGCAGCACATTCCGTACTCTACGTCATGGTTTGGAGGTGGAAGAGACCGTCAGCTCCGACCTGCCAGGTATTCCCAATGCTGTATGGACGACCAAGGTCAAGGAGGACGGTAAGTGGCTTCCGTTTACATCACAATGCTGCATATATTTATGCGTGTATAGATTCCTTCGACTCCTACATCATCTTGTCTTTCGTCAACGGTACGCTGGTGCTATCCATTGGCGAAACCATTGAGGAAGTACAGGACACCGGTTTTCTCTCATCCGCCCCTACTCTTGCTGTGCAGCAGATTGGGGCCGATGCTCTGCTCCAAGTGCACCCACACGGTATCCGACACGTCCTTTCCGACCGGCGCGTCAATGAATGGAGAGTTCCGCAAGGGAAAACCATCGTTGCAGCCACGACTAACAAGCGACAGGTTGTCGTTGCATTGAGTTCGGCAGAACTCGTCTACTTTGAGTTGGATCTGGATGGACAATTGAATGAGTACCAGGACCGGAAGGCTATGGGGAGCACCGTCCTTGCTTTGAGCATTGGTGAAGTGCCTGAAGGCAGGCAACGTACGCCGTACTTGGTACGCTTTTGGACCTTTTTCTCAGCTCGGGTATCTGACAATATGTGGATTAGGCGGTTGGCTGTGAAGACCAGACAGTCCGTATCATTTCTCTCGACCCAGAAAGTACGCTGGAGACGATCAGTCTCCAAGCGCTCACTGCTCCGCCATCTGCGATCTGCATTGCGGACATGCTAGATGCTGGTATCAACAAGAGCCAACCGACGATGTTTGTCAACATAGGCCTTCAGAATGGCGTTTTGCTGCGGACTGTGTTGGATCCGGTCAACGGACAGCTGACAGACACTCGAACAAGGTATTTTGTCAGTCTTGTTGCCATGGTGGTATCCGTTACTCATGCTGTCGTGGCTGCAGGTTCCTTGGTACTCGCCCTGTTCGCCTCATTCGGGTCCAAATTCAGCATCAGCCTGCGATCCTAGCGCTTTCATCAAGAACATGGCTGAACTACACTCACCAAAATCTCATGCACTTTACGCCCCTCATTTTTGAAAACTTGGATTATGCGTGGAGTTTCTCTGCTGAACTCTGTCCTGAGGGGTTGATTGGTATCACGGGAAGCGTGCTTCGGTGAGTGAGATTGTCTGCCTAGTTCTCGCGCCTTGTGTTTGCGCTTCCAAAGATGACACCAAGGGATCGGACGGATCCAAAGGACCGATGCCGAAACCTTTTACATTACCAATTGTTCCTACTGAGCTCATCCTTGCACCAATCCTCTTTTCTGCGTCCTTGGCGACTGACACAACCTTGTTTTTTTAGGATATTCCAAATCCCCAAGTTGGGGACCAAATTGAAACAGGATGCTCTCCCCCTTACATATACACCCCGAAAATTCATCTCGCATCCTCATAACGGATATTTCTATTTAATTGAGGCAGATCATCGCGTCATGAGCGAAGAAGCTGCTTTGAAGAAAGTAACTGAGATGGTGCGTTACACCTTTTTTTATCTGTCTCCTTATCGCTGAAGCAGACGCACAACAGCGGTCTCGAGGGGTGATGGTGGACGACGAGGTCCTTGATCTTCCTCCTGAAGTTTTTGGAAGAGCAAAAGCACCTGCCGGGACATGGGGTTCATGTATCCGAATCATCGACCCTGTTGAGGTTTGTGGATTTCTCGGGCCCTCTTATCTGACGTATACTGAATGTTCTCAAGGGAAAAACTGTGTCAGTCGTCCACCTTGACAACAATGAAGCTGCATTTTCCTTGGCAGTAGTCCCATTCTCGGCACGGCAAAATGAACTGCACCTTGTCGTTGGTACTGCTCAAGACACATTTTTATCTCCAAGGTCATGTACGAGCGGATTTCTGCGGGCGTACAAATTTATCGATGATGGCGCGGGTCTCGAGCTTCTTCACAAGGTGGGGATTTTTGAAGACACAAGTGCCGTTACTTCAACGACTCACGATCCTCATCACAGACGGAGACCGATGACGTTCCTCTTGCACTGCTGCCATTCCAGGGACGACTAGTTGCTGGTGTGGGCAAAGCCTTGAGAATATATGACATCGGTAAAAAGAAATTGCTTCGTAAGGTCGAAAATAAGGTAATAATGCCCGTTTCATTTGACGACAGCATACTAATCTATATGCATAGACTTTCTCGACAGCCATCGTCACCCTCAATACCCAAGGTTCGCGCATCATCGTCGGCGATATGCAGGAATCCATCGCCTTCGCTGTCTATAAAGCGCCAGAAAATCGACTGCTGGTTTTTGCTGATGACACCCAGCCAAGATGGATTACATGCTCGGCGATGGTCGACTACACGACTGTGGCCGCAGGCGATCGGTTCGGTAACATCTTCGTCAACCGGTTGGACATCAAGGTGTCGGAGCAGGTCGACGACGACCCAAGTGGTGCCGGCATTCTGCATGAGAAGGGCGTGCTAATGGGGGCCCCTCACAAAACGGCCATGCTGGCGCATTTCCACGTCGGCGATCTCGTCACTTCCATACACAAGGTATCGCTGGTGGCTGGTGGCCGCGAGGTCCTGCTGTACACTGGCTTGCACGGAACCATCGGCATCCTGGTGCCTCTTGTGTCAAAGGAAGACGTCGACTTCATCTCGACACTCGAGCAGCACATCCGTACAGAGCAGACAAGTCTCATAGGCAGAGACCACCTCGCATGGAGAGGGTATTACGTTCCTGTGAAGGGGGTGGTGGATGGTGACCTTTGCGAAACGTACGCGCGGCTGCCTGCCTCAAAACAGAGCGCGATCGCTGGGGAATTGGACAGAACTGTGAGCGAGGTGCTGAAAAAGCTGGAGCAGTTGCGGGTGACGGCGAGTGGTTTCTAACCGGGGGCATCTTTTAGTCATTGTATGTGCTGCTTTGTATAGTGTGTAGGTTATGGACTGTTTCGCAGTTGTCGATAGTTTCAATAGGACAAGTATAAAAAAAGTAATGGAAATACGACCATGAAATGGACTGTTTCGCAGTTGTCGATAATTTCAATAGGACAAGTATAAAAGTAATGGAAGTACGACCATGAAAACACGCACAACAGGCATTAACCCATATCAAATTGGCCAATTCCTTTCTGAAAGCAATCTTAACCTCAAAATTTTGGACAAATATTCAGACTTCCCCAAAATACTACTGAAATTTTAAATTTCAGCCTTTCCAAATTTATACATTATGCATCAGGAGAAATTTTACTGATCCTAAGAAGAAACCTATCATTCAAACAAGCTGAACTGGCAAAAAATCTTCTAAGAAAGTTATAGTACCTTCAGCTCAGCTGAAAGTAAAGGTTTCGGGCTCAATTTGGTTGCACATGTGACCAACTTGCCATATTTAATTTTGAACTTGCTGATTTTTTAGATTTCTATCAAATTTCAGACAAAACAACAGAACTTCTGAATTTTTAAGGCCCAGATTAAATTCAGAAGCTCTCTAGGGTGTCTGATTTTAAATAATGCCTCCTGTGCTTGTTCTGATCAACTTTGTGGGGCCATGTAAGGTTTTTATGATTTATGATTCCTGATTAAGGAATCGTTGCTTGTAGCAGGAACATGGGCTATTTTGACCCCCCCGGAATTGTTGCACTAGTAGATTATAAATTGTTATTAGAGTTGCAACTAGTCTCATTACAAACTGACAACACTGGGGGAATGGAGGTATTTAGTCTGTCAGTAAATGTAAAAATAACGATAGATAAAGACAAAGTTTAATCCAGATTTTTGTAAGAGATAAATAGAGTATAAATAATATATTTATCATAATATATACTCAGCATTTACTCTGATAATCAATTTTAAAACTGCTTTATGTATTTTCAAATTATTCCTTTTAAAATAAATGAAAAAAAGACTCACTGTTCATGCTTGATTTATGCTGGAGCATTCCATAATGAATATTTATCATTTGTATCATATGTGCCTCGCATATGGATGCTAATAATATTTTTAACTTTCTCTCCTTTTTTTTAAGGGCATACCTTAAGTAAATATTCCCTTCTCTTTTATATTTTCTCTTTATAATTCCTCAATGTAAATGAGCAATGCACATCAGAATTTTATATGAAGTGCATCCTTACCACATCTCAAATTTCTTTTCAGACATTTATGAACATTGAATATCTAAGAGATCTATCAAAATAATCATGTAGCACAAAACAACCTGCTGCTCAGCTCATTGTTGAATTAGAGCTGACTTGTATGAATATCGCTGTCATCATCCAGCCATCTAACTGTGTATTATCAACATGCCCAGTCTTTGAAGAATTAAAGTCAAATCCTCTTCTGTACTTTTTTTATGATTTAAATCTGCAGTAGCACCATCAACCCTCTTTTCTAACCCAGTTATGGCTGTTGCAGCACTTGAGTGCCCTATTTTGATGTGCCATGATAGACTCTCATCATTTGCCCATGCCTTAAGTTGTGCTGTTTCTTGTTCACTCTTGCCACAGTGAGGATGCTGTATTGAAGAAGCATCAGAATAGGCTGAGTGTGAAGCTGAAGGAAAGGGGGGGATATGTTTGTATCTATTGGCTTATAGCTCTTAGACCTCAAGGTACTTCATGCACTTTAGTCATGTCTTTGTCCTCTAAATTATAGTTGTCGACTTAAAAGACATCATTTGAGTTGAGCATATCAATGCACTTTGAATGAGATAAGGCTCAATCTCTTAAAAAGAAAGAAAATTGATGAAGTGATGCACTATTTAGTCCCTTACTACCTTTTAAGATAGTCTAGCTGAACGTGCATTTTTGGTGATCAAGATGGCCTAGCTAACTTGGGCTCAACTAGCAACTTGCCAATGTTTTATACAGTTGGGCTCAATATCTCACTGAAACTGTCTTAGACAGTTAGGCTGAGCAAAATGAAAAATAGCCTAGGGTTCATCAGTGACTATCTGAGATAGCTGGGCTGAGCAAAAAAAAAATAGCTTAGGGGTCATCAGTGACTATCTGAGACAGTTAGGCTCAGCAAAATAAAACATAGCTCAGGGGTCATTGGCGATCATCTTAAACAGCTGAGCCTAGCATTTTGAGAATATAATTTATGTTATTGTAGCACCAAAGGGATCATCTCAGTGAGACTGCCTGAGACTGTTTAACTTATTATCTCACTAAGAGGGTTACCTCTGTGTTAAAACCTCACATGGGTAGAGATACAGACACTTAATAGATAGCTTGCATATGTCATTGCTTAGCTCTAAGATCAGTCAGAGTGGAGACTATTTAGGTGTCTAACCTAAGTGGCCTTGTAGTCTCAGTTGTATAAGAGGTTTTTGGTATAAAGTAGTGATAAATTGCAAGAGTTCAGGGATTCAGTAGGTCTTCAGTAACTGAAGATGTATCTGCAAGAGGGATATCTTCAGAAGAGATTAAGCTGAAGTACATATAGCTAATCAGCCCTGTATATAAGTACTGCATTTTAAGGCAGGTCATCAGCAATAGCATATGTCAATGGTATGCACTAGAAAGGCTATTGGTGAATAAGTATTCACATGCAAAGAAGTTAGTAGAGCTCTTGTGGGTCAGAGCCCAGATTGATCCAAAGTCTGGCTGAGTCTATAAGTCATGTTGATATGCCCCATCACACTCTAAGCACATAGCTTCACTATTTTATGACCCTATTCTATTCCCTATAGCCCTTGACTTCCCTCTCAAGGATGCTACACTAGAGTGTGCAATAGAATTATATTATTGGATTGGCTGACTTAAAGCATGAGATACTGCCTAAAGTTTTGCAATAGATAGCCAACAAAACATGAGCAGCTGAAAAGCTAGAATCATCGCCAATTTAGCCAAATTATAATTAGCTGCTTCTGTTTATTCCTAAATACATCATACAACTTATAGAGCTACCTCATCCATCTCTTCTTACCTCACAATTTATCATGCACAATAGTGCACTCATACTTTGTACGCACTTTTAGAGGTTGTTCAACACAACCTCTCTATCTTTTATTTTGTGATTAGTTTTATTTCATGTCTTTATTTTATCAATCTTTATCACTCACACATACACACTTTCCTTACTTGCTTCCTAATTAGAGCAGATGTCTGATTATGTGACTATAATTCTGTATTAATTATATCGACCTATAACTATTGACATATGATTCTCCCACCACTCAGCCTTATACTGCGTACTATTGTGCTCATAAATATAAGTTTGCTTTATCCCTCAGAATAGGCATTTCAGTTTACCTTGAGTGTAAGACACTTCTAGCTCACCTCATAGCCATGAGTAGTTCATATAGCTCATCACCTTCACCTTTATTATCACCTTTGTTTTTATCTTTATAACTTGCTCTTATAGCCCCATCTTAATAAGCTCCCTTCATTAATCCACATGTCAAAACATCATGTACTCACACATATTGATACCTCAAACTTGCTCAAAGCTCACGCTTACTCACTTGCTTTGTGTTCTCATTACACATTCCCCTTTTGTTGCTGTTATTCTTATTGCTTTACTCACTTGTTGAGATTTCTAGTCAAAGATCCTTGACATCCTCACTCACTTACATATTTTAGTGGTTCTTTTAGTTGATTTTTCCTCCTAGAGGCATTGCTAGCATATTAATGTGATCTACTGATAAGATAAGATAAGATAAAGATAAGGCACATTAGGGCACTCTATATTAGGTTTATGCTCATCAGGATGTGAGTCACCATTCATGAGTAAGTCAATAAAGATCAGAGTAAATTGAGGAAAATTATATTCTAGGTCACATGTGCGAACTATTCATGACACTCAGTGAGACCATCTGAAACTATTTAGCCTATCATCTTGCTAAGTTACTGAGTAGTATTATCAACAATAGCCAATCATCTGAGATGTTTGTTTATCAGTAAAAGTGACTGCCTCATTAGCTGATCTTAGTGATAGGAGGGCATAAATCTGCTTTACCTTTTTAGTGATATATGACACTTGATAATATATAACTTGCAGCCTATTCTCTAAGTTATTTATAATATTTATTAGTGAGATTATATTCTCTGATTAGTGAGAGAGTTTGCTTTGTTAGTATTTGAGATAAATTTAGTGATCAGCATGCCTGATTCTATAAACTGATAATCTTTTGGTAGTTTAACATTCTTGTACATGTACAAACTACAGCTTGTGGCTCCACATGTTATTATCATCACTAAGTTTGCACTCTTTACAGTCCATTAAGCATGCTTTTACAATTAATTTATTTTACCATAGTTTACAATTTACTTTTAATAATATGCAATGCTTTTACCTTTATCAAGAGCAATACTTTTTTATAATAGTGCATAACTCTTGGCTCATCACCTTTAATAAATGATGGACAGCAGCACATATCTTCTATACTTATTGAGGGTTCATATATTTTGACTTATTTGCAATCACATTGAGCTATTTATTTATATTTCTTTTCATATTCATTATATAATAATATATGTTAGTGATGTATTCATTTAAAATAAAGTGCCCACATCTCAAAGAGTGTGATCTTGCTGTTGATTTTAATAAGGCACAGCTCTCAATGTCAGAATTAAGCTTTTTTAAAATTCCTTCTATTTCTTTGTTAAAATCTTGTGTTGATATTTAATATTAATAGTTTTTAGCATGTATAAAGCTTAATATCATTCAGGATAAAATATGTATGTGCTTATTATATATAATGATATATGGAATATGCAGGGCCTTTTATTTATCTCATACTCAATCACAATGTTCTCTCAACATCAAGAGCAAAGAAGCAAATGCTTTTATAGACTAAAAATAAAATTTTATATTTTAAATTTTTATTGGCTTTCTTAATGACATATAAGTATAATTTAAGCAGTAAAAAGCTCAAATTTGCTCAACAATATTCAAAGTAAATGTATGTCATATTGTGACATGTTGCAGCTTTTATAAAATGTGAGAATAATATTTAAACATTTGATGAGGCCATGCATGTAATAAGGCTCTTAGAGTATTACTTGCTTAAGACTTACAGGATTACAGGAGTTATGTTTAGCTTGCCAACATGTATAATGAATGACTTGAGACATGACCTGAATATCAGACAACTATCCCTCTGATAGTGTAGAATTATTCTAAAGGCTCATTGATACTTTATTGCTTTCTTTATAAGCTAATAATGATGAAAAACTAAGTCTGCTATCATTAAGTCAGGCAAGCAAAGCAGTCTTTCTCATCAATCAGAGAAAGCAACCTCATCATTAAGTATTATAAATAAATTGAAGAATGGGCTGTGGATTGTGAATTTTTAAGTGCTATATATCACTAAGGAGCTAAAGCCAAATTATGCTGTCTTGTCTTCAAGATCAGCTAATAAAGCAATCTTAAGCATGGCAAAATAAACTTTCTCATTAATCAGAGAATTCAACCTCATTAATAAGTATCATAAATGACTTGAGGAATGGGCTGTAGGATGTGAATTATCAAACATCATATATCACCAGAGAAGTAAATAAGTAAAAATTCATGCCCTCCTATTACTAAGGCCAGCCAGTGAGGCAATTACTCTAATTGATGAATAAACATCTCAGATGGTTGGCCATCGTCGACAATACTACTCATGACTTAGTGAGATGATGGGCTGAATAGTTTTAGGTAGTCTCCTTGAGGCAACCCCCTTAGCAAGATGATGAGTTAAATAACCTCAAGCTGTCTCATTAAGATGAATCCCTTGGCATTACAATAACACAAATTATGTACTCAAAATTTCGAGCCCAGCCATCTGAAATAGTCTTTAATGACACTTGCACTATTTTTCATTTTGCTAGGTCCAACCATCTCAGATGGTCATCAATGATCCTGATACTATTTTTCATATTGCTAAGCCTAATCATCTTAGATGATTGCTGATGGCCCTTGAGCTGTTTTTTATATTACTGGGCCCAACTGTCTCAAATGATTGTCAATGGCCCCTACATTATTTTTCATTTTATTAAGCTCAACCATCTCAGATAATCACTGATGGCTCTCATATTATTTTTTATTTTGCTCATCAGTAGCTGTAGTAACTTTGTAAAGTATATGACTTATTATAGTATAACAGTTTTCAAAGCCCCCTTAATTTAATAGCTTATAGTCTTAATGTAAAGTCTGCAGAGTGTCTATATATTATAAATGGCTTTTTATATGTTATTTTTTAATATTATTTTCTATGTTATTTCTTATGTTATTTTATATATTTTATCTTTTTTTAAATATTTCTTTCTATATTTTTTATTGTGTTTTTTTATAATATTTTTTTCAATGTTTTTTTTCTTATTTTTTAATATAGCTCAGCTATATATAGCTAAGTATAATAAGTAAGCTAACTAAAATAAGAGTATGTTCAATATATATTATAAAGGCTTAGTATATTATTATAATATTATTATAAATATAAATATATAATTCTATCATATTTATTATTATAGTAAAAGCCCTTGATAAAGACATCTATAATTTAAAACAGAATTCAAATTAGTATAGTATTGATTAAGATATAGGTCTTTTATTATTATGAGCTAAAAATAGGTTGTTTTGAGATAAGCTTGGTTTTCTCCGATGATAATATGATTAGAAAGCCATTGATGAGCAGATCATGAATCTGAAATCAGAATTAAAATTGATAAAGTATTGGCTGAGATATTGTCAATTTATTTTTAAAAGTGTCACATTTCTGTCAGTATTTTTTAGTTTTCTGCAACAACTAAAGCAAAGATGACCCTTAAACTAATTGCATTGCCTTTTACCAATTCAGCTCTATGTCTTTCATTTATAGACTTCACTACCATGGATACTATTTTTATGACTCCTATTCTAATAGACTTATAGCAAAAAGGCAAATGTGCATGTCTTTTGAAATATGACTTGTTTCTTGAAATATGACTTATTTCTTGAAATACAACTTATTGATGTGAATCTCATCCTAAAGTTTATTGCATGAATTGATATAAGTTAAGATGGTCAAAGTCAAATGTAATCATAGCAGCATAGTCCATAAATGAAATTCTTAGAGCTGACTTGATAAAGGGCAATGCAATTAGTTTAAGGGTCATCTCTGCTTTAGTTGTTGCAGAAAACTAAAAATACTGACAGAAATGTGACACTTTTAAAAATAAATTGATAATATCTCAGCCAATACTTTATCAATTTTAATTCTGATTTCAGATTCATGATCTGCTCATCAATGGCTTTCTGATCATATTATCATCAGAAAAAACCAAGCTTATCTCAAAACAACCTATTTTTAGCTCATAATAATAAAAGACCTATATCTTAATCAATACTATGCCAATTTCAATTCTGATTTCATATTCATGATCTGCTCATTGATAGCTTTCAGATGATATCTTTGCCAGAAAAAACAAAGCTTATCTCAAACCAATCTATTTTTAGCTGATAATAATAAAAGACTCATATCTCAACTAATACTATGCCAACTTAAATTCTGATTTCATATTCATAACCTGCTCATTGATAGCTTTTGATAATATCTTTATTAGAAAAAATAAAGCCATCTCTATATAACCTATTTTTAGCTTATACTAATAAAACAGTAATACCTCAGCCAATGTTATACTAATTTTAATGTTGACTTTAAATTCATGATCTCCTCATTGATAGCTTTCTGATCATGTATCTGTTGGGAAAAATGAGGTCATCTGAAAAACATCTATTTTTAGCATATAATAATAAAGAGCAATATCTTAGCCAACATTATGCTGATTTTAATTTTGACTTTAGATTCATGATCTCCTCATTGATAGCTTTTGATTGTGACAAAGGCCGTATGACATGTACTTGTAGCAAGATCGGGACTCAGTCACGTGATTTAGAATTATGAGCATATTCAGACACGTCATCTTACTTCTCCCTCAGTCATCTTTGTACATGACTGAGGTGAGTTTCACATTTATATTATTGCTTAACTGTAGCTTACACCTGTACTAGTGTGTGTTGTCCCTACAGGTAGCTAAAGTCTCTAATAGTCAGTCATCTTTGTACGTGACTGAGCATATGTTGTCCCTACAGCTCAATAGGTTATGAGCTTCATTCTGCTGTAACAGGACTCACTCACACACATACAGCTAGATTTTTTTCTCACTAGGATGCTTAGTATGCCTACTGCATTATTTTTAAATGCCGCAGTATGCCTACCATCATACACCTGGTTTTTTGATGCATATATTCGCCTACTATGGCCTTTCCTGCTCCCACAACATCTATATTCACAAAAATCACCCTACTTTTTTAAGACAAAATAGCTCAAGAGGCAGAACTGGCTCAAATGAAAAAAAAAATGCAATACATGCTATCTAACCATGACTTCTGTAGACATGTCGATGGCAGCTCTCCATGCCCTGCCACTCTCATTTCAACTACCCTCACTGTTGCGGCTACTGCGACTGCTCTTGCCATTCTCGCTTTCGACATCATCATGAATTTGAATAAAATTAATTGGTAAAAGTCTGCCGATGAGAAAGTGAAGGGATACTTAGTGATGAACATCAAGAATTTCCTCTCTATTAGCATTGAGGATGATGATAAAATAGTGAAAGAGGTATGAGACTAGCTGTGCTCAAAAAGGGAGAAAAAGAATATCCTCTCCACTTTCAATGCAGAGGATTACTTGCCAATCCACTTTATTCTCACAATCTGCCACTCTCTCCCCATATCTTTTGACAGCTATGCAACCTCCATCATGCTCGACACCATGAATTACTAACCTCAGGACATCATGGATGCCATCCTAGAGGCCACTTGTGTCTAACATCAATGGGCCAGACTCAAACTAATAGATCTTTTTGGCAGCACTAATGATACTGTCCACACTGGAAGCACTGCCTTCTACACCCATGCCTCATCCTCTCAGCAGAAACTATGACCAGAGTGCGAGTGGTGCAGCATCACTGGTCATACATGAGAATGGTGTTATGCTAATGGCAGTGGTTTAGTGGGCCAACAGCCTTTGACTTAGACTCACAAGCCCTGCATTAAGTCCAGCTCCATCACTGATAAGGCCATAAAGGCTAAACCTGCTGATCAGTTAAACAACACCACATCACAAGCAAATCTGACAACGGAGAATGGAGACAACTTTAATTACCATATGTGGCTAACTCAGGACATTAAAGAAGCTATCACTCATGATGGCATTTTTACAGCTAATCACACAGCTATTGCCCCTTTTGAGATCCCTGCCCACCTCCATTGCTTCATTGACTCCAGTGCCAGTCACCACTACTTCATATTCTAGGCTACATTTAGTGATTACCATGCTATCACCCCATGCACTGGCAGTGCTGCCAAGCTGATGCTAGTGTGCAGTTTCTTATTGTCAGCATTAGGAATGTACATGCCCAGGTTAACATTAGTAATGGTGTACTGTCTATCATCATTCTATAGAATGCTGTGCATGCACCCGAACTTGCCGCCAACTTGACTTCCCTTGGCCATCTCGACCATGCTGGCTGCTAAGCTTCTATTAAAGCTATAAATCTCACCATTTGCTCTCCAGATGGTTCTACAGGCCTCATTGGTCAATATACCTATAGCAACATGTATGCTATCACCCTTCATCCTATGGATGAAGTCACCTAGTTTAAAATCCTACCTTTTGACATTGACCTTGACCCTCATGCCTTCATGACATCAAAGGACCACCCCACTGATCTTGCTACATGGCATTACAATTTGGCCATCTGGGTGAGGACACTATCTAATGCATGTCTATGAATGGCACCATCATTGGTATGTCCATGACAGGCATAAAACCAACCAGGCTCTGTGAGGATTGTCTGAAGGGAAAGCATGCTCACAAACCTTTTTACAAGAGCATTATGGAATGCGAACCCCTCGAATGGATTTATATTGATCTGATGGGTCTATTTAAAGTTCCATCCTATGATGGCACTTGCTACGTGATGACTGTCAATGATAGTGCAACCTCCTATCTCTACACATATGTGCTTCTCAATAAGAAGGCTGACATGACACTCACCTGCCTGTAAAAGTTCATTGCATTGGCTGAATGTCAAATTGGGAAATAATAAAACATGTGCGAGCAAACAATAGTGGTGAGTTCACAGGAAAGCTCTGGTGAGACTACCTTAAACAGCAGGAGATCGAACTGGAGCTGATGACCAGGTATACACCGCAGCAGAATAGTGTGGCAAAATGGGATCATTAGACACTAGGTGAGTGCGCACGCGCCATGCTCTATGATGTGAGTCTTTTTAATTATATGTGGAGGGAGGCTTTTTGCACTGCTACTTATCTCAAGAATCTGTCACCATCAACATGATAAAATGAGTGCACACCATATGAACATTAGTTTTAGCATGCCCCACATGTTGGACATCTTCGTGCTTTTGAAGTGATTGCTTACACTAAAGTCCCAAATGAACTCTGATACAAACTAGATTATAAGACTATCAAAGGAGTCATAGTAGGGTATACAAGAACAGCAAACTATCATATCTGGATGAGCAATGGGCAAAGTGGCGGAATAATCATATGGTTATGTGATGTTTGATTTGATGAAGAAACTGGTCATCAGTCACAACCTTCTGCAGCAATTGATGAGGATAAAATGAGGATAACCATGCCCCCACACCTACTTTGCCCACTGCACCACCAATCTCAGTTCTACCAGAACCTGCTGCAGTAGCACCAATTAAGCCTGATTTAACCCATGCTAAAGACAATGTGACCCCCATCCACCACTCCAATTGCATCCCTATCCCCTCTTGTGCTCTCAAAGATGCCCTCAAAACTGATGCCTTGGAGGCTGCAGCTCAAGCTCATGGAGAACAGTGGGCAAACAATGATTCTAATGAGCCAGATGCCCATATATCCCTTACTTTCACATGTGATCTACTAAACATGCATGGCACAGGTGCATATATCACTTTGTTGGCTAAGTCTACCAATGATACCTTACCTCTTGAGTTTCTCCATATGGGCAGTTCGACACTGATGATGTTCAAGGAAGCTAACCTGCAACCGAACATTTAGAGGCTCATTATGGCAGCAGAAATCAATGGCTTGCTCAAGGTCTCCACGTAGAAACTTGTTCCACGTGAACACAGCATAAATATTGTTGGCTGCAAGTGGGCATATGCTCAAAAATTTAACCCACAGAATAACTAAAAGCTTACGGCATGCTTGGTTACAAAGGGTTTCCACCAGATCCCCAGCCTAGATTTCTTTAAGACCTTCACATCTGTCGCCTGCTTTGACTTACTCTGTACTCTGGCTGCTATTTTCACATACTGTGACATGGAGATTGGGCAAGACAATATCAAAAAGGCTTACCTGAATGCCAAACCTTCTGAGCAGATCTACATAGAACAACTGCCTGGCTTTGTATCAAATGAATTCCTCGACCATGTTTGTGAACTAGAGTGATCACTTTATAGACTCATGCAAGCTGGCAATGACTAGTAGAAGGAGTTCGACCACACTTGGACTGAGCTTGGCTTCACATGCTCACACATAGATGAGAATATTTATGCCCAGATGCAACCTTCTGGCGTGCTTACCTTAACTGGCATGTATACTGATGACATATTTTCTAGAAGTGATTCTGCTGATCAGCTTGCTCGGACTCACTTCCAACTCAGTCATATCTACAAGACAAAGGGCAGTGATGCCAAATTCCTAGTCAGCATTGCCATCACTCATGACTGTGATGCTGAAATAATCCACTTATGCCAGCACAGCTATGCTGAATGGGTTCTCGAGCATTTTAGTATGAAGGATGCTAACTCGGCAAAGTCCCCTTTACCACCTGGCTTGAAGCTCGTACATGCAACAGCAGAACCCACACTAAAAGATAATGCGCTCATGGCCAAAATTCCCTACTGGGAAGCTCTGGGTTTCATAATGTATCTAATGGTGGGAACTCATCCTAACCTTGCATGTGCTGTCCAGCGACTTAGCAGCTTCATGGTGAATCTTGGCATAGAGCATTAGCATGCACTCAAGCACGTACTGCAGTATATTAAAGGTATACTAAACTATGGTATCACCTACTATCATGCTGGTACTGCTGCGTTGTTCCCTCCTTCTCTTCAACTGACTTTATATTCTGATTCATCTCATGCTGACTGCCTCAACACTGGTCACTCTTCTCATGGTCATATTGTGATCCTCGCTGATGGCCCAGTATCTTAGAGTTCTCATCACTTAGACATTGTTGCTATCTCTACAACTGAGGCAGAATATATCGCAGCTATTCATATTGGTAAAACTATAATGTGATATGACAAGTTCATGGCCGATGTCCTGCTGCCCACCACCCCACTGATCATGCTCCACATGGACAGCAGTAGTGGCGAGTCATTGACCAAGAAGTCATTTACTTTTTCATATATTCAGTATATGCGCATGTAGTACTACTGGCTGTGAGACACTGTGTAGGAGAAAGAGATTGACATCGTGCATATTGCAGAGAAGGACAATCTAGCAAACATTTTTACGAAGGCTCTTACAGTGCCCATTCTTCTCAAACACCTTATTTTTCTCAGTATAGCAGCCTAGGGGGAGTATTGTGACAGAGGCTGTACAACATATACTTGTAGTAGGATCGGGACTCAGTCACATGACTTGGAATTGTGGGCATATTTAGACATGTCATCTTACTTCTCCCTTAGTCATCTTTGTACACGACTGAGGTGAGTTTCATATTTATACTATTGTTTGACTGTAGCTTACACCTATACTAGCATATGTTGTCCCTACAGGTAGCTAAAGTCTCTAATAGTCAGTCATCTTTATACACAACTGAGCATGTGTTGTCCCTATAGCTCAACACTTTCTGATCATATATTCATCAGAAAAAAATGAGGTCATCTGAAAAAATCTATTTTAGCTTATAATAATAAACAACAATATTTCAGCTAATACTATACTGATTTAGATTCTGTTTTGAGATTATGAATATTTTGATCAAGGTCTTTCACTATAATAATAAATATGATAAAATTATATAATTTTTGATAATAATGCTATAAATAGTATGCTTAGCCCTTATACTATATATATATTGAAATATACTCTCATTTTAATTAGCTCACTTATTATGCTCAGCTAATATGGCTGAGCTATATTAAAAATATTGAAAAAATATATAAAACATAAAAAAAAAGGTATTAAAAAAACATAAGAAAAAAAACATAAGAAAAAAAATAGAAAAAAAACATAGAAAAAAAAACATAGGAGATAACATAATAAATAACATAATAAAAATAACATATAAAAAGCCATTTATAATATATGGGCACTTTTTTAGACCTTCAATTAAAATATAGGCCATTAGATTAATAGGAATTTGCAAACCTTTGGGTGATAATAAATGATAAACTTTGTAAATACACTACAATGATGCTTGAACTAGGATGGTGACCGAAGATATGACAAATGATACAGAATCTCTTGACCATGTGTCAAAGAAAAAGAAGCAGGATACTGATAGTAAGTTTCATTAGATTACAAGTTGATAAGAAAACAGCTGTACTTATCCCTCTTTTAGATAGTCATGCTGTGCCTTCTTGCAGCCATTATATGTCTATCAGTGATAAAGAGAGAGTTATTCCATGCTGATTGCCTTTGCCCAAACACGTCAACTATGTTTAAAATCCAGGTGCTCTTGACATGCCATGATCAAAATGAAGTACTGCAGAGGTTGCTCAAATCAAAGAGACTGCCGCTCAATTGCAGCAAGAGATTGCAGAACTAGCACTTAAGAAAATGAAAAAGCTAACTGAGATGGAAAAAGAGCAGGATATAATTGAATAAGAAGAGGAGGCTAGTGCTGTGATGCATCTGATGAATATATCATAGGCACAGAATAATCTGATAGTAAGTGCAAGTTATTTTTTGTATTAACTTTTAATAATTTAACTCACTGTCAATAGAATGCATCTAATTTAGACACTGACAGTGCTAGTGATGATGATGTGAAGCATGGACTTTCAAAAGATGAGGACAATGTCGATGGTGATATTGATAGTGATGATAGTAAAGATGATAAAAAGTGGGATACAACTAAAAGAAAGAAAGTAAGTGATATCTAATCAGTGAATATAAAGGCTCACTGATCATTAATTATTTGTAGTTAAGTAAAAAGCCAGCATGAGGAGAAACTAGAGCAGTGCTGAATGCTATTCTTGAAGAGTGAGCATGCTCAAAGGGAAAGGCGAACTCAAAAAGGTAGGCCTTTATAATGTCAGAGTTCTCATGCACCCATTTACTTATGCCTTGTGTCCACCTCACATTTAGGCTCAACAATAAAATGCTTATGCTAAAACATCCATCTGGGCTGTCTGCTAGCTGGATTTGAAAGAAAAAGGCTCAGCAACAAACTACATCAAGCCCATGCAATCCCACGAGGAAGCATGATGCACATGAATGGTCTGCATCATACGAGTTTGACAATAATGATGCAATTTCTACTCAACTAGAGTTTAGTGTAAAGCAGATGAAGAGGCAAAAGAATGAGGTGCATATTTAATTACTGAAGTGTTGACTAGCCACTAAGAATGATATGAACATTATTTAGTTGCTTTTAATGAAGCAGACTCAGAATTGGATGATATCAAATCAATGCTAAAACTATAAGCTAAAACTATGATGAGCATAAAAAAATCCAATCTACATTCTTTTAAACCCACTGCACTTGTGTCCTCCCAAAAGCATCATCCTCTTATGCTAGCTAGTCAGCCAGCATGCAGCATTCAATCTAAAGTGAAAAAGACAACAGTCTCATCAGCATCCCTTCATGGCAGCAGTTCTGTAATCTCTACACCATCTATTATACCCCACCATACTGCTACAAATAACTTGCTCAAAAATCTGACACCTTCATCTACTAGTTTAATAGCTGCACACTGTTCATCAAAGCAGAAGTGTGTGGTCTGCTTGCTGGGAGTTGTTATAATTGATAAAGAGAATAATCTGCTAGAGTTCACTTGAGCTAGATAGAAATAGGAATTCTTATTCACACTTTATGCATACATGGCCTCATCATCTGACCCTTGGGGAGTTTTTGCTTCAGTCAATGCAGATCACACTGTTACTGCATTATAAAACATCCTCGATAACTGCTTTTTAGAATCTGGATACATAGTTCAATGGGGGGACATCATTTGTGAAATAGTGAGTACTAAAGTTTTAAAATCAATCAAAATCTTACTTATTATTTGGTGAAGATGAGAGATCACCTGAACAATTAACACAGTGCTATTGCAAAGCATGCTATCAAAGCCATTGAGGGTTTTTTCCATTCTGGTTCAGAATTTAAGTCCAATGAAGTCAATGAATATTCTGATCATCTGCTGAACACTGCAGCAATTGCTAGCTATGTTGAGTG
Organism: Bondarzewia mesenterica; assembly: GCA_004802705.1. Classification (NCBI taxonomy): domain Eukaryota; kingdom Fungi; phylum Basidiomycota; class Agaricomycetes; order Russulales; family Bondarzewiaceae; genus Bondarzewia; species Bondarzewia mesenterica. The sequence continues at coordinate 55,511 of SGPL01000179.1, forward strand.
GGCACTCACTATTCAAGGTTCAGCACTGTGGTGAGTTTCTGCTTTCCAAGGTTGTCATCCAGGGACTTTAAGTTATGCAATACATTCATAAAGATCTTTTTAATTTTATAATGAGAACTAATGAACATGTTTGATTATTTATTTATACAGCCACCTGAAGGGTTATTTGAGTCAAATTTTATAATTGACACTCACAACATTTCTCAAGGGTATGGAAGACTCCCTCATTGACTTTGAAAAGCCTATTAGTGCTTTAGCACTCATTATTATTGCAGTAAGATTTGCATTTAAATTTAAAACTTTGACTCAGCTATTTTTAAAATAGATTGAGTGGGCATTCAGCATATTTAAAACTAGAACACAAAAGAAAAAGGGGAAATTTAGCCATGATACTTGTGGGATAATGGTTGAGGATTATATGGCTAATGTTGTATAGCTGAGCAAGCAGCAATGGGCAGTAATTTTAGAACATTGTGGGCAGAATGGAGAGTTAAATTCAGTGATCAATCAACCTTCAGACACTGAAATAGGCCTTTCATTGGAAAACTGCCATGCACTGTATATGCTGAGCAGTCCACCAGCAGCTGACAGATAGTATAATTTGAATGATATGCTGATGCCACCTAGCAGCTATTTCATAGAGAACAAGAGTATGTTTTTTATCCTCAACTTGTGATTCTTTTACTGATTTATGTATTCTGCACAGTATAAATGACAGAACAATGCTCTGGTATATTCAACATGACCAATATCAACCAGTAAAAGCCCTTTCTTTAACACAAAGGGCATTTTTTAGCTTGAACATCTGTATTTCTACTAATTAACTCATTCATTCTATTTAGCAATTATTCCTATTCTAACAGTCTTGCTGCTACTGTGTTCATGTTATTGTTTTCTTGTGCTAGTATCATGTTTGTGTTATCATTTTCTTGTGCCACTATCATTATCACACTGTAAATTTGTTCCAAGGAAATTAAAAAGATGTGAGAGGCACAGGGAGGGTGCACTCAAATTACACTAACTGACTTCGATGGGTAAAACAAACTCAAGCATCTAGGCTATCTTGAAATTGATGTTATTTGAAGAACAGTCTGGGTGTTCTTGAGGTAGGTCTGTTTTATTGCCTGACTACACTCAAGGAGATGGTGTGTACTAGATCTCAAAGGTGAGCTGAAGAGGTATAGTCAAGAGATGAACGGAGTGGTGAACTGGACTGGAGAAGTCAAAGGAATTCACTGGGGATGAATGTGGATGAATGTGGGAGATTTTGGGCTTGGCAAAAAGCTTCAGCAGAATCAGATCAACTGGATGAGAAGAAAATGAAAGGACGTAGACGTGATCATAAACTGAATCGAGAGCGTAAGATGTAGACATAGAGGTGAATTCAGCGTAGACTCGTGACATAGACTGAACTGGACTGGACTTCAATAATGTAGACTTCAGATAGACTGACTCGGCGTAAACTCGTGATGTATACTTGAATTTGGCGTAGACTTCGTGACTTTAGATATCAATTCAGCATAGACTCGTGATGTAGACTCAGTTTCGGCATACAGATAGATGCTGATGATGATGAAGATAAGCAAGCTAGATTCAATCCAAAGTGAGATCAACCAGAATTCAACTGATCCTATGAAAACCTGAGAAGCTGTGTGCTTTCAGATACTTCACAGAAGTAGACACTGATTCTG